>CAJUYH010006497.1:0-13261 GCA_910591685.1 Galerucella tenella | reverse complement strand
CAACATGTCAAAATTGTAAAAGACCAAACAAATGTAAAGAAAGTTTTATTTGAACGAATTTACTATTCTATTAAATAAAAATAGTGCGTTTTGATGTTTAGGTAGTAATTGGACATGATTTTTGTTTTGAATTAAATTAGAATACCTCAAATAGTTCGTATTGATAAGATTAACTACCGGTTATAACCTAAAAGTTTTTTTTACACGTAGAGATGTTAGGATTTGCCAAGAAAAACTCCTCGCAGCCCCAAAATGCGGAAAAACAAGAAACTCTTCTGACATTAACCATACTAGCCTTAGCCGCCGTACTTTGTAAGTTTTTTTCACTTTATCAAAGCTTGTTACACCCACTTATTAATGAACCTATCAATTTCCAGCGTTTGCTACCAGGCTGTTTTCTGTATTAAGGTTTGAGAGTGTTATTCACGAATTCGATCCTTATTTCAATTATCGAACCACTAAATATCTAACAGAAGAAGGGTTTTATTCTTTTCACAATTGGTTTGATGATCGAGCTTGGTATCCTTTAGGAAGAATTCTTGGAGGTAATATATCTTCCCATAAAATCATTAGTTTACTAATTTTGCTATGAAATTACAGGTACTATTTATCCTGGCTTGATGGTAACATCAGCAGTTATCTATCATTTGTGTGGGCTGCTAAAGATAACTATAGATATTAGAAATGTATGTGTTTTCCTTGCTCCTTTATTCTCATCTTTCACTACTATCATAACATATTTGCTCACCAAAGAAGTAAAGAATTCAGGAGCTGGTTTAGTAGCAGCAGCTTTTGTATCAATTGTACCAGGATACATCAGTAGGTCTGTAGCTGGCAGCTACGATAATGAAGGAATTGCCATTTTTTGTATGTTACTCACATATTACACTTGGATAAAAGCAGTTAAAACGGGAACTATTCTTTGGGGAACTCTCACTGCCTTAGCATATTTTTATATGGTGAGATTTATTAAATTACATATAATCTTTGGTAGTTCTAATTTTTTATTTTTAAGGTTTCTTCATGGGGAGGTTATGTTTTTCTAATTAATTTGATACCTTTACATGTATTAACTCTCATGGCAACTGGTCGATTTGGACATCGAATTTACGTAGCTTATAGTACTTTATATTGTGTGGGTACTATTTTGTCCATGCAAATATCTTTTGTAGGTTTTCAGCCTGTTCAAAGTTCTGAACATATGCTAGTAAGTTTGTTGAATTATAACAAAATTTCTTTTTATATTATTTATTTTTTCATTTTAGGCTTTAGGAGTTTTTGGTTTATGTCAAATCGTAGCATTTGTAGACTATATTCGCAGTAAACTATCAAAGGCTGATTTTGAAACTTTATATTCGTTCTTATTATACACAGTTGGTATTCTTACTGTATTAGTAGGAGGTGTTTTAACGATATCAGGAAAAATATCACCATGGACTGGAAGATTTTACTCTCTGTTGGATCCTTCTTATGCTAAAAACCATATTCCTATTATAGCTAGTGTTTCAGAGCATCAACCTACCTCGTGGAGCTCGTTTTACTTTGATTTACAAATTTTGGTGTTTCTCTTTCCTGCAGGATTATATTTTTGCTTCAAACAGTTGACAGATTCAAATATTTTTATGATTTTATACGGAATTACCAGCATTTACTTTGCAGTAAGTTTTATTTTCAATTTTTCTTTCAAGAATTGAATTAATTAACTTTGTTTAAAGGGTGTAATGGTACGTTTAATGTTAGTCCTCGCTCCAGTTATGTGCATCCTTAGTGGCATAACGATATCTCATTTACTATCGAAATTTATGAAAAACGTAGAAGTTCCCAAACAAGCTGAACATAAGAAATACAAGAAAATCGAGGCGAATCAAGGTTTTAAAAATGAAATATCTTCCATATTTGTCGGCATTGTGACTGTCCTTTTGATTTCGTATACGTTTCACTGCACTTGGGTGACATCAGAAGCGTACAGTTCACCTAGCATAGTATTAAGTGCAAGATCGCACGATGGAGGAAGGATAATCTTCGATGATTTCAGGGAGGCATACTATTGGTTGAAGATGAATACACCAGAAGATGCTAAAATAATGTCTTGGTGGGATTACGGTTATCAGATAACTGCAATGGCGAATCGGACGGTTCTAGTCGATAATAACACTTGGAATAATACGCACATTAGTCGAGTTGGACAAGCGATGGCTAGTAGCGAAGAAAAAGCGTATGAAATTATGAAAGAGCTTGACGTTGATTATGTTTTGGTGATTTTCGGTGGGCTTACTGGATATTCTTCGGATGATATTAATAAATTTTTGTGGATGGTTAGAATTGGTAGGTTTAAAAAAACAAAAATTAGTGGAGGGTGATTTAAAAAAAATGGAAATTTTTAGGCGGCAGTACTGATCGAGGAGCTCATATCAAAGAATGGGATTTCTATTCTCCTAATGGGGAATTTAGGGTAGATAAAGAAGGATCTCAAACGTTGTTGAACTGTCTTATGTACAAAATGTGCTATTATAGATTTGGACAAGTTTACACAGAAGGTAAGTTTTTCTTTTTCAAGAATTTCCCACATTAAAAAAAATCAAAAGTATGTCGACTTTTTCTTTGTATACCCACACTTGAGCACACTAAACTCTTGTCATGGACTCCATTATACAGGGTGTCCACGACGAGTTAAAACTATCTGTATATGGCAAAATACTTTGAGTAAAATCATGAAAATTTTTAAATTTGGGTTTTCGGATGCGATCTTCTTGACTAAAATATTTTCAAAGATGGCAGACTTCCGGTTCTACCGGAAGTCGACTGTAACTTTGTTATTTTAAATGGAACACCCTGTATATTAATACATTTTTAAAATCTACGTAAAATGTTAGTATACTTTTGTCTGAAAACTTTTTTCGAAAAATGCATATTTTTTGAGTTATTAATTTTTCTGTAAAAAATTTGACAGTTGTAGACCCTTGCAAATTATTTTTTTACGAGGATACCCTTGAAGATATGAAAATGGTTTCTGTTCGGTTGCTTTAAGCAAAATCAGACCTATTTGAATCTATGTTGAAATTTTTTTCATTTTATACAGGGTGTGTATAGAAGGTGTTCAAAGTTTAACTTCATAAATATCAAATTTCTTTATTTTTTCAAATAGAACCACCCGGTTTTTTCTATTTTTAAGCATTCAGGGGTAAAAATAAGGCAAATTCATGTATACTGTTGTTAAATTTGTTACAAGAACATATGTGCTTTATTTGCAGTAAGATATCCTGCATCTCTAAAAATTTACAGAAAACATTTAATATCTGAATAACGGTAAGGTTTAGGTATAGGAAAGTATACATGAATTTGCCTTATTTTTCACCCCTGAATGTATTAAAATAGAAAAAACCGGGTGGTTCTATTTAAAAAAATTAAGAAATTTGATATTTATGGAGTTAAACTTTGAACACTTTTTATACACACCCTGTATAAAATGAAAAATGTTTCAACATAGATTCAAATACGTCTGACCTTGCTAAAATCAACCCAACAGAAACCATTTTTATATCTTTAAGGGTATCCTCGTAAAAAAATAATTATCAAGGGTCTGCAAAGGTCAAATTTTTTACAAAAAAATCAATAACTCAAAAAATATTCATTTTTCGAAAAAAGTTTTCAGACAAAACTATACTAAAATTTAACGTAGATTTTAAAAATGTATCAATATACAGGGTGTTCCATATAAAATAACAAAGTTACAGTCGACTTCCGGTAGAACCGGAAGTCTGCCATCTTTGAAAATATTTTAGTTAAAAAGATCGTATCCAAAAACCCAAACTTAAAAATTTTCATGATTTTACTCCAAGTATTTTGCCATATACAAATAGTTTTTAACTACATCCTGTATAGAATGATAATTTTTTTTAGGCGGAAAGCCTCCTGGTTACGATCGTGTTCGAGGAGCCGAAATTGGTAATAAAAATTTCGAATTGGACGTATTGGAAGAGGCTTATACAACTGAACATTGGTTAGTGAGGATATACAAAGTTAAAGATCTTCCCAATAGAGGTGTATAAATAGTAACTACTATGTTCATATTTTGCATTTTTTATGTAACAATGTTGAATAAATATTTTTGTTCAAATTAAATATATTGTTTTATTTATAAATTAATTTATACGTTTATCGAGCAGCCAGGTTTATGACGATAGGTAAGGACTTACATCTAAGGGTAAGGACCTTGGGGTACGTTTTGTTTTTTAAAATTAATTTTTGATCATTTCACGTTGCATCATTTTTTACTTTATAACATTTCACTGAAATCGTAACAAAATGTATACAACTGTCTAGTATTTTAAATAACGCGTTAGGTAAAAAAAAATCGTAGAGGCCACAAAAATGGGAACTTTGAGCTGAAATTTTAGATACATAATCTTGGATGATGGATGAATATGGAAAAAAATCAGATTAAGTACCATTTTTTTCTGCTTGAAGATGCAAAATACCGGAAAAATTGCTTCTTACTATATTCATATTGTCACTTTGAGTTGTCAAAGTGACATTTTAATAAAAACTTAGATGGAGAAAGACTTTTTAGAATCGCTGAAAACTAAAGGAGGGATTATACAGCAAATAAAATAAAATTAGGAATAAAATAAATTAAAATAATAAAGATGGGCATACGCAACTCTGTGTAATCGTTTATACAAGAAATGGTAAAATAAGAAATAATACAAAATATGACCAACTTTTATCTTTTTGTCTTATTTTATTTTAATTTGTTTGGAAACAATGGAAACCGATAATGCGCATGACCCAGATATTTCTATTCTAAATGCTCGGAGTTTCCAATTATTCTTATCTAACCTAAAAATATTATATTTATTTGTTTACTTTGATTGAAATATATGGATGATAGAAATATTGAAGATGGGGGCGATGCTGTTGTTGATGGCAGACACCACAGATTACCCATTTTTTTTTTCCATTTTGGGAGCCGTTCAGATGCCGGGAGCACTGCAGCCTATTGGCTTATTGTACTCTGCTCCCTCATTTAGTCCCCGTACCTTCGAGTATACGATATAGGTCCATTGGATGTGTGCCATATACTTCAGGTGGCACATTGGCCTCTCCGAAGATTGCCCGTCTCCTCGAGTGCAGTGCCTCACAGTCAGACAAGATATGGGTCACGGTCTCGTTCTCCATGCCACATAGTCTGCAGCTGAGGTCCCCGTTATATAACCCTATTTTATGCAGGTGATCTTTTAACGGGGTATGACCCGTTAGATAACCTGCAATAATTCTTAGCTTATTCCTACTGTATTCAGTAGTTCTTCGGCCTGTTTTACACATGTGTCACCTATGAAGGTTTTACTGTGTCCCTCCACTGAAGTCTATGTTGGCTTTGTACCCATTTTTGTATTTGCGCTCGGACTACCTTTTTTGTGGTCCCAAGAGCTGGTTCTGGTCCAACATATGCTGTTGCTGAACCTCTTTTTGCGAGTTCATCAGCTTGTTCATTTCCAGAAATACCATTATGTCCCGGCACCCACACCAATCTTACTTTAATGTGGTCTGCCAGTTCATTTAGTTCTTTCTGACATTCTTCTACTAGCCTGGATGTTACCTTGCGGCTATTTAAAGCCGCAAGGGCTGCCTGGCTATCAGTTAGTATGTTTATCCTATGAGTGTCAGTCCTATATTTGTTAATTCTGACACATTCTAGGATGGCATAGATCTCTGCCTGAAATACAGAGGTATGTTTGCCTAGTGAGAAAGAGCCTTTTGTGTTTCTCTTTTCACTGTACACTCCTGCTCCTGTTCCTTCCCCTGTCTGTGATCCGTCTGTGTACCAGGTCTCTCCTCGGGGAAATTTCAGTCTGCTTGGGTCTTGCCAGTCCTTTCTGTGAGGTATTACTACCTCATATTTAGGGCTTGGGAGAAGTTTAGTGGCCATATAGTCTGTTTTCATATCTAAAATGGCTTCACTTATGATGTCTTTAACAGATGTGTGTCCTGATCTAACTATTTTGTTGCTCAGATTATCTTGCTGCCTAAATAGTCCCATCCTTGCTTCCCCCATTATCACGAGGTGTAGTGGAGGAAGGTCGAATAAGGCTTCTAGTGCTGCCGTTGGCGTGCTTCTCATGCATCCTGCAATGCTGAGACATGCAAGTCTTTGCACCTTGCCTAGTCTCGTCATTGCATTCTTTTGTGTCGTCTTTGTCCACCAGACCAAAGACGCATATGTTATTATGGGTTTAACCACTACACTGTATATCCAGTGTATCATTCGCGGACTCAATCCCCATGTTTTCCCACAAGTTCGTCTTGCCATCATTAGTGTGGTTTCCGATCTTGCTGCAACTTTTTCCATTTGTTTGGACCATGTTAATCTCGAGTCAATAATCACCCCGAGATATTTAACATCCATAACCATTGGAATTTCCGTACCTTGAAGGTATAGTGGTCCCAAACCTGCCAAGTTCCTTCTCTTGGTGTAGGGTACTAAGTTTGATTTGGTGGGACTTATATTTAAACCCACCTCTGTCGTCCATTTCGTTACTATGTTCAGAGCCTGTTGCATGCGCTCTCTGACCGTAGTACTGAATTTGCCTTGTGATATGATGACTAGATCGTCCGCATATCCTAAGACAGTATGGTGTTCCTTTTTGAGTCTCCTTATCAGTCCGGCCATTACAAGGTTCCATATTAGAGGAGACAGTACTCCTCCTTGTGGACATCCCCTTGAAACTCGGGCTGACAATGTTGTGCCCATCAAGGTTGAGAATATCGTTCGGTCTTTCAGCATGCAGTCTATCCATCTGCAGCTTGTTTCGTCAATTTGCTTTTGACGAATTGCCCTAGTGATTACTTTGTGGGAGGTGTTGTCAAATGCACCCTCTATATCAAGGAAGGCTGCTAATAATACTTCCTTATTTTCGAGAGCGTACTCTATTCCTTGTACTAGGTGATGGAGTGCTGTCTCTGTGGATACTCCTGGTCTGTATGCATATTGATCCAGGTCGATCGGTCTTTCTACCAACGATCCTCCTCTAATGTGCATGTCCACCAGTTTTTCCAATGTCTTCAGTACAAATGACATCAGACTTATGGGTCTCAGGGATTTCGCTTTATTGTCACCTGTTTTACCAGGTTTAGGAATAAAGACCACCCTAACATTTCTCCAGACCTTTGGTATGTACCCTAGTCCCATACTTGCTCTAAGGATCGTACACAGTCTGCTGAGTATAATGCCGTCTGCCTTTTGCAGCATAATTGGATAGATCCCGTCCGGTCCCGGTGATTTATATGGCTCAAATGAGTTAATTGCCCATTTTATTTTGCTTTGATTAACCACTTCCCTAGATACTTTCCAACTTTCCTCGTTACTCCGATTTGGAGTCCTCGAGTCCATTTGTTGTTCTGTATCTAATGGTTCATCACTTGTTTTGCATTCTGGAAAATGTACTTCGAGAAGTTCTATCAGAGTTTCCTTCCCGCTTTGTGTATATCTCCCATCTCTTGTCTCTAATGAGTTAATTGTCCTTTGAGGATCTTTGGAGAGTATCTTTTGGAGTCTAGCACATTCAGAAGTCTGTTCTACCTCTTCACAGTGTTTCCTCCATGAGTCTCTTTTAGCGATTCTCAGAGCCTTGTTGTATGACGTCAGAGTTTTCCTATATACGGTCCACTCTCCGTCTCCAGATTACCCATCCGCAGGCACTGCGGCTTTATTACATAGAAAAACAAATAGACGTTTTAAAGTTCGACCCATGAATAGGGACAAAAAATTGTCTGTTGAATTGTATGACTCGCATGATAAGACTACATTCGACTATACCTATAATAACATCTATCTATCAAAGTGGGGATTGAATTAAGTTTTTTTATCTTTATTTTTATATCTCTATCGAGATTCTGTTAATTTTTGTTTACATAATATAAACATTTTATATGGAATATTATTCAAGAGGTATGAATTATTTTGGGTTATCTATGCCACTGTTTCCGGAATGGGTACTTGTGACATGATGAATAAGCTATACTTGCGGTAAATGATATATCTATGATTTCATCAATAAAAAAATTTAGGAGTGAATTAAAGTTTCTATATATCATATAGTTGGCATCTTTATTAAAATTTAGCAGCTTTTGGTAGCCAAAAAAAAAATAGTTTGTTTACTACTTTATTTTATTAAAAAAGATCATTATTATTGATGTGTACACTATATTTATACATACAGTTTTTTTTGAAAAAAATACATTCTAATATGATTATATCAGCAACTAAAGGAATTTTTAAATATGAACAAAGTTTTCCTTTGACAAAACTAATAAATACTGAATTACTTAAACATATTTCAAATTGTAGATACATTCCTTGGTAGATATTTTATGATATTAATGTTCAGTGGCGTATCACACGTATTTATTTATTAAGTATATACACACGTAACTTCTTAGTTTTTCTCTCTTACGACAAGTTTTAGGAATGGTGGTTTAAAAAATTCGAAATCCTTGTTTTACAGTATATATTTTGTCACAAGGACAAAAAATAAGCTTTATCAGCCCAAGACAAGATGCTAAATCGTTTCCTACTTGTACCACATACAATATTTTTCGCCTATACGGAATAAACCAAAAAAATAGGAATATATAACAAACACCTTTGACATACCCAGTAGTAGTTTTAGGTTTGAGGGCGCCCTAGGTTCTTTCGTAAATATTATAATATTTTGTGAGTTTTTTAGATACAAATGTTTAAGTTTTTCACTACTATAGCCTCTAAACCTAACTTTATTGAATTTTGTTGAGAGAAAAGTCGTCTTAAAAATTTTGCCGCCCTGCCCTAGGCCCGTGCCTAAGCCTATATCGGCCACAGGACATACCTACACTGCCGTTTAATTGGAAAATTCATGTTAAAACGTCAAAGTGATCAAATGACAGATAGTGAAAAATATCAAAAATACTTTTCGCCCTATTTTTGGTGTTAAATGATTGGTTTTTCGGATAAATGTACTATGGATGTCTATGTAAGCGCATGCGCGAAGTCTATAATGGTTTTTATTTACGTTGTATCTGTAGAAACTGGAAAATTTCATTACATCTGATTATAATAGGTATTAAAAAAAATCGTTTTGTTCGAAACAATATACCACTTTGATTCCAAGGTCTTCAAATTACTCACATTATACACGTGAATACCTAATTTACAAATAGATACTCCAAACGATTTAAATGCAACAAATTTTATACAGCATGATTATGCAAAAAAAGTTACTTTTAATGTGTAGGTATCATCAACCTTTTGTTAAAAGTTCTGCATGTTCTAAAATCTGAAATACAATTATCAGATATCAATTTTTCTCAAAAAATATAAACTTTACTCAAGAGTAAAGTACCTTTAAATTTGACAATATCGAAAAATGTTATAAATAAAAGTTGATTAGAACTGAAAACCACGTTCAAATATACGATTTTACCTATTTATATAGAGAAAAAGTATTATTTTTTGAAATGTATTTCTAGATACAATAACAATGCAAATTTTACTGTAGTTACGTGTTATGTAGCTTGGACAAACTAATGAATGTTTGAAAGCTACAAATGTTTGACTGTAACTGTCATAACGCGTTAGAATTTTACGCAAATTTGGTAGCGTTATTAAGAAAATAGAAACAATATTAAACAAGCACAAAATCTATTCTTTCAATGTTAATGGATGCAATTGCATATTTGAACATAGTTTTCAGTTCTGATCAACCTTTTTCAATACTATTTCTCGATATTGTCAAATTTAAAGGTACTTTACTCTTGAGTGAAGTTCATATTTTTTTGAGAAACCTCGTATAATACTAAAAAAAATTGATATCTGATAATTGTATTTTAGATTTTAGAACATGCGGAGCTTTTTATGAAGAATAGGTTTTTTTCCTAATATTGATAATAAAAAAGTTTCCCATATGGTGCGAACTTTTGTGGACACATTGTATATTTGTATAGTACCTATAAACAAAATTTCTACAAATAAGTGCAATCGATTATAAAATAAATAGTATTTCAATTACCGAAATGAAAAAAATATAATAACTGATAATATTTGTTGTCGATCAAAATGGTTACGTAATAATAGAGTTGGAAAAGTAAACTTAATTTTTCAACATATCAATACTGGGAGATTAAACAAAAAAATATATAGTCCTATTCACCACCTTTGCCAATCACTCATTATGTCCCACATAGGAGGAAGATCGAGTGTATTTAATCCTGATTACCTTGACCAGGATATATTGGAACAAATCAATTAAATTATTGTTTATTGCTATGGGTCCTTGATAAAAAATCCAAATTACCGAAAAATCCGCTAATACGATCCTGTAGATTTCCAAAATACCCGTAAACATTTTCTAAAGTCCATAATAAATTTTTTTTTCGAATTCTACTGCTCACTTTTGCACCCCTGTCCTGTATACAAAATACCGTACGTTATACGATTTCGCTGATTTTTTTCTACATTCGTTCATCATCCAAGAGTGTGTATCTAAAATTTCAACTCAAAATTCCCAATATTACGGCTTCTACGATTTTTTGACTTGACGCGTGTACTTTTTCGTCTTTTATATGTACAAGCTTTGTAAAAAATATGAAATATCTCCGAAAAGACTATACCGGAATATCTTCAACAATTATACTATTTTCTACCTGTATAATATTAATTTCGCCGCCTTTGTATCCAATGGACAAGGTCATGGTTTCCTGTGCCAAAAGTGAACCTTCTGCGTTGCGCTTAGATGTGTGTGGATATTTATTCTGCTTTTGCTCAGATCGATTCGAAAATTTAACGGCGTGAATGGGATTGGGGAATTTCTTTAGTGAATCTTCGTATCATCTGTTTTTTTTTATCGGATATAACACACACATGGTGAGTACGTGTAGAAGTGAGCGGAGAACACGAATTAGTGAAATGAATTTCATATAGTTTGGTATTTTTTTAAATTTAATTCAATTAATTAACTGGTTACGTTACGTTTGGAATATTGCCATCGGTTAAAGCGACATTTCACGATTTTATTTGTTATTTATTAACAAGTATTTCAAGAAAACGTTTTAAGTGAGTATCTGATGTAAGTAATAGATATATTTTTCACTTACCAATATTTTATATTCTCTGGAATATCTGAAAAGAAAAAAAATCTAAATTAATAAAAATTTTATTTTATTACAAAAACAATTTATTCTTTTATAGTTTTATTATAATAGAAACAACTTTTTACTGTTTTAAATCACGTGTTAAACTTTTTGATTAACAAAGTATAAAAACTATTAAATACCAATTATAATAAAATTTAAGATGTTTAAAACTTAATTATTACCAAAGTTATTTTGACCGGTTTTTATTCTTAAATAGTAATTGTAAAATTAAGTTTATAGTAGAGGTCACAAGAACGAACAAGAAGCGAAAAACGAGTCTACGTAAGCCATCTTTTAAATTAGTACGATCTCATGTGAACCTCTCTTTCTTGTAGGCTGATATTATTGTTTTAAATTATATTTCTCACGTGTATCTTGTCAACAAAAAGTGCAAAAGTAGCTACTAATGGAAAAATACATTTTGATAAAACACACACTTTTTCTCAGTGTATGCCAAAGTTAGCTGTCATCTTCAAGGTTATTTATTTTTGTTCCAACATCAAAGGATTTTCGAAGTTCCTCATTTTTTGTTGTTGTGTGTATTCGTTGGTGTGAATGTAGCCCCAGAGACGTGTATGACATGGAAAAAGATAGTCCGGAATTTTAATATGATTTTCCATGTAACTATTTTAATATTATTAATTATAATATCATCTTTCACATTCATTTTATATGTATTACTCTTGTTCAAGTAATTTTAACAGAATTTTAAGATCTTCATGTATTAAGTGTACCATTTCTTTATATTGTAGCCTGATGATGGTAATATTGTACCGAAACTAGTAGCATCATAAGTGTCCTTTGAGGGACTATTAAATCTATAGTCTAGTTGTCATATTTTTTCGTTGTGTCAGATAGGGTCCAAAAATTATTTTATTAATTTTATTACTATACTCTAATGTCGACACCGAATCTAATTAAATAAGCAGAATAAACTAATATCGTAATCTCCGCCACTGCCGCAATATTTATCGTTTATCTGGCATTGTTCAGTTTTATTACCATATAGTATTTTGAGCTGAAACAGGGATGTATAGATAACCAATACAGACACCTACTTGTTTTGCATTAGAATTTTAGTATTCACTTGTAAAATTCTTAGGATCACTCTGTAAAAGATAAATTTCTATTTGAATATTTAATAAGGGTACTGTGCTGTCAGACATTAAGAAATAAACTATAGTGGTTTGATTCCCAAAAGAATAAGAGAAAAAAGAATAAGTAATGCCACATAGAACTTACAGAAGATATCTATAGTCAGATGTTAAATACCCCACTGCATAAACTTTTCAGTCTAAAATAATTATTGTATTTATTATTTTGAAGTAAAAAGTATATCCTAAAATTTAGAACATTTGATGTGTCTGTTAAACAGAGACACCAACAAAACTGTAATATTTATTTAAGAACAATTGACTCAAAACTGAACCAAATAAGAGAAAAACTACAAGAATTACAAGAAAGAGAGTAGTTAGAAAACATTTTAGTTTATTTCTCCTTGAAAAGAAAATTATCTCCCATTTGAAACATAAGCTATTCTTGAAAGTCGATGCTTGATAGCGTACTGGTGGTAATTGATGCAACAAGATCAATAATGTAACTGATATGAAGAATCTGCTTATAATACTGAACATTCGAAATTTCTAAAGTATCCAATAACACAGTGCAAATATTTAAAACCTAATAGGTTTGTTACACATAAAGTTAATAGTCATTAATTTATTTGTTACAGTTTCACCATTAAGCAAACAAAGCAATTATTTAAGTTTGCAATTCATCATTATTTATAGTTAGCACTATAAAGGCATCGTTACAGTTATTTATATCAATACTAAATAGTGTAATTTTTATTACTTTTAGTTCAGCAGAGAGGATTCAAAAAGGATTAAGTCAAAATTACTTTTCTTTATTTTTTTATAAAATTTCTTTTCTCCCACAAATAGTTACATATAATATGCAATTTCCCCAAGCGTGAAGAATCTTTTATTTCCAATTCAAAGCGAGCCAGTAACAAACAATCACATCACAATTACAAAGACAAGAGTAACTTATTATAGTCTATATAGAAAGGACAAGGAGTAATAAATCATTCATT
>CAJUYH010006496.1:0-19993 GCA_910591685.1 Galerucella tenella | reverse complement strand
AAAAAAAACGCACAGCTGTAAAGTAAATCGCACGGCATCCCTAGCAACATCTTAGCAACTGTCAATAGACGTCTCCACTTTATTCAAAATTTACTATTTGAAAACATTAGATATGGCCACGTTTAACTGTGAAAAGCACAAAGGGCTATGTATATGTATTGATTATAATTGAAAAATGGACTTTCGATTATCAACAATATAATAATAATGATTAAACGTTAGTTCTTTACTGTGCTTCTTTCATTGGTAATAGAGTAATAGAGATGGAGTTTACCAAGCAACTCTAATTATGTAACTGTTATTTCTTATGCTTCTTATGAAAAATACAAGTACAAGTAGGTCGAAGGTAAAGTATAGTACGTAACTCGTGTTGTAGAGCATTTTACGCACTCACGGAATTACGCACTCGCCGCTATGCGGCATCGTGCGTAACTTTTCCATTCGTGCGTAAAATGCTCCTTACCACACATGTTACGTAATATACTATTATCTGATGGCATGTCATAATGACAACGTTATGTCTCTCAATTTTGATGACATAAGGAAGCTCATTATGGGACTAAGTACCATAATGAAATTCTATAAGGAAAACATGTAATGGTTTGATCAAAAAAGTTTATTCAAAATGCATAACTATGTACAAAACTATTTATTATAAATGGTAAAAGAACAATTACTACAATTTGTAATATTAATTCCAATGGATTCTACAGTTTTTACATCAGTAGTTGATGATTGTTGGCAAACTTGTAATCCTGTTTGGTTGTTGGCACCAAAAATTGCCATCAGATAAAATTTTGTATGTAATACGAATCATAAACAATCATTATGGCACACGCCGTGTTATCGGACACGACTTGTACCATAATGATCGTCTTTATGATCCTTATTACATAAATAACTATTATTTTATGACATTCTAACGATATGATAGTCTACTAGAAATGGAATTCAGTGAAGTGCACGTTCCAGGAACCGTTTTTATTGGGATAGCGCTTTTTTCAGCTTATTTTGGAAATGTTGTTAATAAAACGCGTTTGTTGTTACTTTTTTTGTGTATGATCGTTTTTGTTTTCAAAACAAGTATAACTCAGTTTGGTGATTTTTTTATATTGAAGTGTGTATCGATTAACAACTATTCCAATGATAAATCATAAGAAAACCTGGATAAAAGCTTATGATGCTATCCTGATAACGCAGGTAATTGATTATTGGAAATTTCTCTTTCTAACATTGGTAACCAAATTTGACTACATTCGGTTGAAATACTAGCTACACATTTATCTGCATTTAGTTGTATTAAACCACTTTCTTTGATTTTTCCTCTTTTATCATTGGGCTCTTTCAATATTATTTTTGTCGAATCCCATTGAATTTTATGCCCCTCTTCCCAAGCATGTTTACAAATACCTGACTTAAAGAACTCCCTATCTTTGATATATTTTTTATGTTCACTTATTCGGACTTTCAATGCTCTAGATGTTTCACCTAAATAAAATTTGTCGCATTCACAAGATATCTGATATATGCAATTTTTTGAAGATTGTTCTTCATTTTTTGGTTTCGTTTTTGTTAAGATAGATCTCAAAGTATTGTTAGATTCAAAGCTGTTAATTTTTTGCGAAAATAAACCACAATATTTTCCATATTTTTATTTCAACGTATCTCATTCCTATGAGACTGTATTTTTGTTAGAATGTGTTAGTTATATGTAACAAGGACGAAAAACTGTCTATTATAGTCTAATCTGCCAATGTTGCGAGATAATAGATAGTTATTCGCCTATTTTTGGAGTATTTCTCGTCAGTATTTCGTCCATATTCTCCTTTCGTCTGCTATGCAAAAATATAAGTTTCATCTATTGATATCTATTATTGATTATTATGAACACTTATCCAAACTTAAAATCCAGCGGATCTCCTGAGTAATTAATTTGGCCACACAAAATGACAGTTATTCCTACAGGTAACCATAGTAATCAGAGCGGATGAAAAGTAAATGACGTCAAAAATGGACCATTTTTCTTGGTTACATACTGCTATTTCTAATCGACTTTTTGGGGATGTCCAGCTCGCCTACATAAATTCATACAAACAGGGTGGCGCATTAGAAACAGTCTACCTCAAATATTGTTGGCGGGGGATTTTTTTGCGGCAAACCCCAAGATCGCCTGATCTATCACTGTTGGACTTTTTCTTATGGGGTTATTTAAAAAGTGTTGTTTACAATTCGCAACCGAACTCTTTAGAAGATCTTCGCCACCGGATACCTGTGGCATGTGGTGAAATAACTCCTGTTATGCTACAAAATGTTCGGAACAGTGTTCAACAAAGGTTGTATTACTTTTTGGAAGTAACAATTTGAGCACTTACTTTGATTAAAAATTTTCTGACTTTTTTTTTATTTCTTCCACTCACACTTCCAGCTAGTTTTGTCATTGATTTCAACACTTAACACAAAAATGTTAACATGCATTTAAAGAGAATCGAAATACCTTTCAAATTATGTGCCACTTAACCCCCATCTTATTAAATATTCTCTAAGGGGTAGTCACCTCTTTTGGGGGGATTACCGTACAACCATCCCCCTCGAAAACAAAATCGACGTATCTCGGGGTTTGCCGCAAAAACCTCCCCCGCCAACAATATTTGAGGTGGACGGTTTCTAATGTGTCACTCTGTATAGGTATTTATGTATTCGAATAGTAAATCTATTTATTCAGGATACATTATATCAGATTTTCAAATACAAATTGAAATTCGATTTAATACTTAACTCTGCCTAACAGAAATAACTGCTTTTTAATGGTATTTTCTTTTTCGGGCCGAGATGGGAAGCTTATGTTCAAATGGGTCCTAACCAGTGCCCAGACAGTGTTGGACACATGCGCAAGGTAATGCCTACCGACCAAACCCACCTCAAACTCGCCGTTACTCTCGCCTCGAAATCATTACCCTAGCATACTTTAAGGCGAGCCGCGGTCCCTCACACACTCTCCGACACTCCGTCATCTTCTCCCATCTATCTCTCCTACCTCACATGTCATATCGAGTTCTTCTCGTTCCCTAATTATGCTCTCCACTACGCCAATTATCTCCATCCATACCTCCTCGCCCCTCAACATTATCTCCACCATATTTTCCCAATACGTCCAACGTCCTCGTTCTTCCAGCATCTAGACACATGCACCACATCATCCTCCACTTCACACCTCTCGCACACTTCAGTCTCTCTTTTCCCAATCTTGTGAAGGTAATCTACTCTCGACTCATGCGTCAAGCAGTAGTTCACCACCACTTAAAAAATAATAATAATATTCTTTATTAGGTTACTTTGAACTCCAATTCACTGCAAAGAGGTTGGATTGCCCCTTGCAGGGGTCTCAATTTCTCATACGAATGTTGTTAACAGTGTTACCACAGCATTTTTCAAATACATGTGTTCAAAATAAACTTTCACAAAAATCCTAAACAAAACTTCTACCTTTAAATATTTACCTCGGCTTTCAAAGTTTAGATTATCACAAAACTATTCATAAAATGTTTTATTTCACTCAAAAACAAATTTTTAAAGCATAAAAAATTCATAATCCATTTGTACTAGTCGCAAACACCAGACCGCACGTATTGAGATTGCAATCCGGCGTCATTATCAGTTCCGGTCCGATCGGCTGGATTGATAAAATCAGGATGATTTTCGCTTATCGGTTCAAAAGGAACTGTTATTAAGTTAATCAAGTATCATTGTAATTAATATAGGTAGCTTATAAAAAATAAAACATATAATGCATATAAAATCAACTTTATTTCAAATGCAATTCTAAGATTAGACAATGAGCGAACAATTGAAATGTAGTATTGTAGCTAGTAAAATTTTAACGATGTAACGAGTAGCTTAGTCTTCCTAGATTCCACTTTCACGTATTTATAGATCAATTATGTTAGTAAGTAACTTCATAAAATTATAAAATCCAATATAATTAACCTCAAGTAATTTACTGAGATGAGATCACAATAATTATTAAAGTATTTTAGAATGCCAACTAACAAGTTTTATATTTATGACAGGCGCCATCAAGATTTTATGAATCTGTCTAATGAATTGCACAATTATCACAATAATTACAACTCTTTAGTTTAATCAACTAACGATAAATCATTATTTTAAGTTAATAACGATTTATAATTATGGTCTTAGTATCCATTATACAGCATAAAGTATGGAACCCTCTAGGTATCTCCTCAATGGAATAATATTTTTCAATGATATTCCTCATCCCCTTCTGAGAACATCCAAGGAATTCAAAAATGCTATCAAACTTAATGTACCATTTCCACTTAAACCAAAATACATATCAACTTTGTTATTTTGAATAGACCTGTATATTTTTTTATTTTTGGATTCCTTGTAAAATTCTGCATACAGTAAAACTTCCCATTTATATTTTTATTGAATAATTCTTTACGAGAATTTAAAGGCTTAGGCTTAGGATATTGTCAAATAATAGCATGATTTCGAACATTTATTATAATTTTCTTAACTTGTGTTATTTTTTGTTAAAATAACTAAATTGTTATGCTACCAAGTTTTTAGGATGTTTCCATAAATTAGGTTTGCCTTACTCACCGTTAGACATTTCATCCATGGCTGACTAAGTCAAAAACAATAAATTTTGGATTAAAAAATATGAATGGACAGTTTCACTGTATGCAGCACAGTATAGGAACGAACCAGTATGTTATCTCGTGACGTTATACTGCCGAGCTCTCTGTGACCTACAACGTCGTTCGGATGAGTATCTCATCCGACGGCCAGTGCTGTGCTGCGATCCAACTAAAGTGCCAGTGGTGAATTTGCGAATCGAATTATTTATTACAGCTTATATTTTTACGGGTTTTCGGTATTATTTTTATAGTTTATAAGCATTTTTTTGCAATGGATACCATTAAAAAGAAGAAAACGGGTATTGTGTGTGTAGTTCGTGGATGTGACAATAAATATTATAATTATTATACGTTTTTCCAAAGGATTTAGAAAGGTGAGAAACTGTTAATATAATACTTTATTATTTGATCTTCATATTACATTTATGAGCCTTAGTTTCATGCATTGGTTTAATTTGTTGTTTTTGTTTCAAAGCTAAAGTTTGGCTCGAAGCATGCGATAGGCCTGACTTGATGCCAAAACTATAAACTATATACAATAGTAGTCATCGTTTATGTGGTGCTCATTTTTTACCAGACATGATTATGCACCTCATAAAAGAAAACTTCTTTAACAAAAAGGCTATTCCAACAATATTCCTCTCATCAAATACTGCAATGCCTAAAAACTTTCAGACAAATGATTTATTGGAAAAGAATTTTGTTCGCTACTTTTGTGGTTATTTAATTGAAACATGTTCGGAAATTCATAGTAATTACATGCAGCGTATGTGGGACGTATTCACAAGCGTATCAGAATTTAGACGATTCGTCTTTATACTGTTACCTTAGAGCTTATGGAAATACGAATAAGGATACTTTTGGAAACTTGAATATGCCGCATGAAAATTTTGAACAATACATCTCATTATTCTATAATTATTCTGCTTGATATTAATAACAACAACAGGTAGACATTTGAAATATTTAGCAGAATATTTATTATTATAGATAATGGTACGGTACCCTTCATGAGGGAGTCCGACTGGCAACATCTACTTATAACAGCATCGTATATTTAAAAAGGGAAACCGTAGCATTATACAAATTGGACATTCAAGAAGTGTACGCTTACTACAAAAAAATTAGTGGAAACATAAAATTGAATTGTTAAATTTTTAATTTGAAGTTATATTACAGTTTATAGAAATTTTTATTTTCTAGATTTTTTCTTAAGTGGGTCTTAGAAATAATATGCTGTTCGACTCGTGTGGATTGTCCATATCGCACTTGAATGATTGAGCACTCCGCCTACGGCGTCGTGCTCAAACTTCGTCCTCGTGCGATATGGCCATCATATCCAAATTAGTTGCGCAAACTACTATTTCTATCAAAATATGCCCTTTAACATTTAAAAACAACCTGCCAAATGTCAAATTAATGTATCCATCCATTTTAAAGTTATCGAATTAAAACATTCAAGTTTTCAAAATTTCAACACCCTGTATTTCGAAAAGTAAATGTGCTAGACCCCTTAATTCTAATAATATTATCATTTTGTCCAATTTTACGAGAGGAATCTACATGCAAACGTTGTAATTACCCTTAACGATCGAGATGCTTATACCATTTTTTGCGCGATCGTATTGAAATAAATTCCGAATAAAATAATTTAAATTTCTTCGAAATGAACGAAATGTCAAAAGTGACATTTATACTTCTCGATCAGTTTAAAATATATGTTTTGCATTTTGGTGAAATTGTTTTAATGCTATTTATCACTTTTCGACGTCTGAACGGTAAGTAAATCACTTACCGACGTGTTAAGCTTAGAAACCAGTAAACACAACCTACCGTCCTGACAGCCGATGCTGTAAATAAACAAAAAAGATCAATCGCGCAAAAGCAATTATGGAAAAATAGTAAAAATTTATCCGAACAAATTCAAGTAGATCACCAGCACTGCGAATATCAGCTTTGCATAGAATTTTAATGTAGCATCGGTGGTTCAGTGGTAGAATGCTCGCCTTCCACGCGGGCGGACCGGGTTCGATTCCCTTTTGGAAACTTGAATATGCCGCATGAAAATTTTGTACAATACATCTCATTATTAGAAACATTATTCCAAATGGCTTTTGAGATAGTTGCTACGGAAGATAATATTGTTGAATCACTCATAAATATTAGTCAAACAACAGAGTTTGTACATCCTTGTGTTGATTTTCCAATAAAATATTTAATGAAACTTTTCTCCAGGGGACGACTATATTACACATTAAAATTTGTCAATAAAAATTTTAAAAATCATAACAAAATGAAAATTGTGATATGGAAAAACCAATAAATATTTGGTATGAGACTATTGATTTATTCACTCATCAGTGTACTGTTCTAAAATATTTAAGCGAAAACATTTAACACGTTCGTCATTTTAAAACTTATGCCACCTACGCCTATGGTAAAATGAATCGTAAAGCGATCCGGTCAAGGTCATCAAAAGCTCTGGCAATTTATGAATGAAATTAATAAGAGTTATACTACTGGTTCGTTCTTATACTGTGGTATGCAGAACATAGAGCGCGATACTGGCGCATCGTAGAGGGGTGGGATGACGCATGCATGAACACCGCACAATGCAATTAAAGTACTAATTCACTTATACAGATTGCGAAAATTCCATTCGCGACATACGATTTACACTAGTACGACAAGGAAACTATTAGAAGATCTTCTTGAAAGGGAGAGAAGCATAATTGTGAGCAGTGAGCTGTTGCCAAATGTACTTATCTGTAAAAGCTATTCCCAATTTTTGTCGGCAACAATGTTAAATACCAATAATTGTTAAATCGAAAGCAGTGTATTGCTTTTATTTATTACAGATTGTAGTTTGTTCAAATTTTCTCTTGAACTATATTATTTTATTTATTTACTATATTAAGTTATTTATTCCTTAGAAAGTACCAAACATTCTAAACTGGCAACGCTGCTTTCATATCAGATTGGTAGCTGGAACTGAGCACACGCCAAACGTTGATTGCGAACAATTGTTCGTCTCCCTCTTTCAAGTAGTTTTTCTCATATTTTCCTTGTCGTACTTGTGTAAATCGTATGCCTCGAATAGATTTTCCGCGATCTGTATGCAACAGCTCTATTATTCAGCCAAAAGTTGCTAGCACCGGATCCGGTATATTGCTGCCAAATAAGATAAACGTTGAATGATTCGCCGGATTACCGGATCCGTTTTTTCCCAAATTGCCGAAGCTAACAAGAGCAAATTACCAACCGCTCGAATTAAACTGCTAGATTACGAAATGTTATTTCAGAATAAAGTCTTCAGAAAAATAAATAAGTTTTTTTCCTAAAATGGATAATAAAAAAGTTTCCCATATTGTGCGAACTTGAGTGGATCTTAGAAAATTAGGCAAAGAAATCTTGTTTTGTACATTTATTTTGTTAGTATGATAATTAAATACATAATTGAACCAAAACCACTGTCTATCATAATTTATTCGTCTGTAGGTTGTAGGTCGGGTTTAGTCACAATCTCCCTAGGCTTATTTTGGTACTATGTAACCGGCGACTACTCTAATCTTCAAATTCCTTATTCCTAGTCCCTGAAAATGTATTTTTACTGTTATAAAACTTCTTTGTTGTATTTAAAAAAAGGTAGAACGTGTCGCGGGACACACGGTAGGAACTTTAGTTCCTTTTAAGCAAAAATGTTTTGAATCAATAAATAAATACACATAATTATATAAGAATTTATTTTACTCTGGATGATACTTCATTTAACAAAAATATACAGTAGTATTAGTTATAAATAAAAATAAAAATCTTATCATTAAGTTGATTGGCACAATAGTTATTTATGATACAAGTGCGTGAAGTTATACTTTTGCGCACGAGTTGCGAAAATGCCAAAATATTATATGAAATAATCCGTACAAATTAACAACAAATACTTAAAACAGAATAAAATGGGTATTTAAGGGGACCTCAGATTTTATAAAATTATGGTTCGATTCCCCGTGAAGAAGTGTTTTTTCAATTGTTAATTTAATGTTTAAATAATTATTTTGCTTGATATTAATAACGACAACAGGTAGACGTTTGAAATATTTAGCAGAATATTCATTATTATAGATAATGGTACGGTACCCTTCATGAGGGAGTCCGACTGGCAACAGGCCCCTTAATCCTCATATAATTATAATTTTGTCCAATTTTACGAGAGGAATCTACATGCAAATGTTGTAATTACCCTTAACGTTCGAGATGCTTCCACCATTTTTTGCGCGATCGTATTGAAATAAATTCCGAATAAAATAATTAAAATATCTTCGAAATAAGCGAAATGTCAAAAGTGACATTTATACTTCTCGATCAGTTTAAAATATATTTTGCATTTTCGTGAAATTGTTTTTATGCTATTTATTACTTTTTGCGCGATCGATCTTTTTTGTGTATTTACAGCATTGGTTGTCAGGTCGGTAGGTTGTGACAACTGGTTTCCAGGTCTAACACGTCGGTAAGTGATTTACTCACCGTTTAGACGTCGGTAAGTAAATTACTTACCGACGTCTTAGCCCTATATACATTTAAGTGGTCCTAAATAATATATTATTTCATTCATTTCACAAAAGGAACAAAAAAAATAAGAAGATTGATATTTTTTTGATGAACAGAACAATATAAAAAGTAATAAATAGCATGAAAACAATTTCACCAAAATGCAAATTATATTTTAAACTGATCGAGAAGTATAAATGTCACTTTTGACATTTTGTTCATCTCGAAGAAATTTAAATTATTTTATTCGAAATTCGAATATTTCAATACGATCGCGCAAAAAATGGTATAAGCATTTCGAACGTTAAGGGTAATACCGGTCTCCAGCAAAATTGGAGGCTTCGCTACGCTCAGCCTCCAAACATTGGTGTCGACCGGTAAACAACCCTTACCGTTCTTGATACTTAATATACTATTTCGACGTCTGAACGGTAAGTAAATCACTTACCGACGTGTTAAGCTTAGAAACCAGTAAACACAACCTACCGTTCTGACAACCGATGCTGTAAATAAACAAAAAAGATCAATCGCGCAAAAGCAATTATGGAAATAATAGTAAACATTTATCCGAACAAATTCAAGTAGATCACCATCACTGCAAATACCAGCTTTGCATAGAATTCTAATGTAGCATCGGTGGTTCAGTGGTAGAATGCTCGCCTTCCACGCGGGCGGACCGGGTTCGATTCCCGGCCGAAGCATATGAATCGCTGCTCCGTAAACGATAGAGAGAGTCAGGAGAGAGCACACGCACGCAAGTAAGGCACAAAACGAAGCAACGTAACATAACGTAACGTAACGGTCAGATATTTTGCGACGCGACCCCCGGTCGCTCAAACCTAACCTGACGTGAAGAACTAAAGTTCCAAAGATTCTATGGAAATTTTATGAATTCCATCATAATTACCAAAAATTTCTTTATTAAGCCAGTTTACTTGGACTGTTTTTCTCTGTGCAGAATTGGATAACAGACAGGATCCTGTTGGGCTCCTGACCTGTCGACTTAACGTGACTTAACTAACCTAAATTTTCAGATTGTCAGACACACCATATGCAGGTAGTGCGAAAGAAGATGAGGATACCTCAAAACAAAACACATACTGTGCTACGTTTTCGACGATAGGGAAGAAAAAACCACAACCATCCCAATGTAATACGAAGGACCTAGTGATAAAGACGAATGTAGACAAGGAACTTTAGAATAACAGAAGGGCATACACAATAAACCTGCAAAGATCGTTGTGGAGAGGCTCTTAGAAGTGCATAAGCTCCATATTCACTGGCATTCACCCCTGTTTTCAAGAACAAGGCATGATTAATATGTCAAACATGAAATAAGTACAAAAATCAGCGGGTTACACAACACAAAATAGTTATTTACGTAACAAGTCCCGAAAGTGATATTTTACGGGATGAGTAGGCAGTTTCCAGGGCGAGAGAAAAATTGAAAATACAGTTGAACTATCAACAAATTTATTTTGACAAGCGATGTTATAATAAAAATTCCGTAAATGTCATTGCTAAGGCCACCTACATAGATATTGAAAATTATTCCGAAAGTAAAAAAATCGTTCCGAGAGTAAAAAAATCGTCCCGAAAGGAAAAAATAATTCCGAAAATGGCTACTTTCGGTACGATTTGTGTAAAGTTTCTTTTTCGATTTAACAAATCATACCGAAAGTTCTATTTTCGGGACGGCTGCAGAAAAATTATATTCTTAATATTCAAATGTGGAAGTCACAACATTAGATGAGATATCAAACTTTACGGATTAAGGCGCAATTTCCTAATTATTGGATTGGATTTATTTAATTTTTTTTTTGTAAAGAAAATACCTCGGAGGGAAAGCTGTCCCATACTGTATAATATGCAATGTCACAAGAGACTTACTCTATGTAGTTTAAGTTTCTCATTAACATTTTTGAATTTTTTAGTAAACATTCAAAGTGAGAACAAAGCTAGTATAATACAAAACGTATTGAGTAAGTTACCCACGCGTAAAGACACAAATCATTTTAGATAGATGTATCACAATTCGCAATATGTTACTTTATAATTATAAATACATGTTCATGAAAAAATTGACATGTTGAAATATTGGTTCCAAATAATAATAATAATAATAAGGTGGGGCAAGACTGAAGAATGTCACAATCACTATTGAAACAATCGTGAATGTATTCCAAACACGAAAAAAACTATCAACAAGTATCTACATTTTAATGATTGAATAAGATAAAGGCAAGTAAGAAAAATTAACAAATGCTCAGAATTTTCAACAATAAGAAATTAGAAATTAATTGAGGTTAGGTTTTTTCTCGACAAGTATTGTTATGTCAAATTTAAATTATTCTCTAAACTTCCAGCCGTCACAAACGTTATAATAAAGTAATAATATTCTCCTTAATTGTTTTTCAATCTAAAAATTGACATAAATATCTTTTATACCTTTTGTTCGAGCTCACGGTTACTTGGTAAATAAAACCGTCCAATTGAACGATTTATCTATAATAGCTTGGGGGGCTGCTGCTAAAACTTACATTGAAAAATTAGAAAAAATACAGAAAAGAGTTTTAAAATCAATATATAAAAAACCACGTACTTACCCTTCTAACCAACTCTACTCAGAAACCCAAACATTTGACATAAGACAATTATATTTCTTATTGACAGTTATTCGACAGTACAAGTTAAAATGTAAACTTAAAACATCTGATCATAACTATGAAACTAGAAACAAATCTAATTATACAATACCGCGACCGCGGAAAAATACTCTGATTCGCTCCTTTGTATTCCTTGGCCCAAAATTCTATAATATTATTCCGTCTGAATTAACAGCAATTCATTCATTAATATATTTCAAATCCAGATTGAAAAAATGGCTTCATCAAATACCTAGAATCCAAATTCACCAATATGTCGATGCTACAAATGTGTACTATGTGTTCTAGTTGTTTTGAATTAAAAATTATTGTTATCCTCTACGTTAATGTATTAAATGTTATTATTATTATTTTTTTTCCTTGGATTTCTTATGAACTGTCACTAGTAATATTTTTATTAAGTAATATTGGCTTCATATTAATTAATAATGGTAATAAATAGTAAACAAAATTCATATCCACTTTCAAGGATTGTCCTTTAGTGGGGGAATTGGTTTATATGTCAACTTATTAATTTTTGATTAAATACCAACTTTTGGACACTTATTATGTTATTATTATAAGATCTAAAGCAAGTAAATATTCTATGTTTTGTTATTTTTTATTTATTTGATTAGTGTTTTGAATGGTACGAGTAGTTGTGTTGATAGGATTAAATTTATTATCGCATACAAGCTTCAAGCTTCAGCGATTTATCATGTTTATTTTCTTTTTGTATTACACTTTATAAAACATTTTTTTTTTCGGAAATAAACATTATTATTATTAATATAACTCAATGTTCTGCGAATTTCAAAATTAAGCCGGACATACAAAATACAAACAGACAGACGGACAACGAAGTCTTAATAATAGGGTCCCATTTTCACACCCTGGGTACGGAGCCAAAAAACTTTTATTTTTGTGAATCTAAAACTGTTGAAATTATTTAAAACCAAGCAATCAATGGCTTTAGACAACACAACGAACACATTTTTGACAAATCCTGTTATTGATGTTCTAATCTTCATTGTTTTTATTTTGCGATTTTGATATTAAACTGTAATCAAATTTGACAAAAACTTACTACAATAACAATTAATAATAATTATAAGTACCTAGCTACCAAGTAGGTATCTGTAGTTATAATGAAATTATTTTCTTTGATATCAAAATATGCTTTTAAAATAAATTATCTTCAAACCACAGAATGAAGAATAACCTATTCACACAGAACAGACACATTTTAACATTTCCAAAAGAAATACATCTGATCTAATAAGCTGGGAGGGTAGGGCAACTCCACAGAACCTAGGCCCTTTGTGCATCCTTCGGGAAGTAACAATACCTCAACCAGCCTATGTTTTTACCATACTTGATAACGTCCCCTTTTAGCATTGCTGGTCAGATTTACGAATGGAATCAAGAATAGTATGCTTTATCTCATCTTCTAGTTCACAGCCTTGACATAAAGATGTGTCTGATAGCCTCATTTTATGAAGATATTTCGGACTGAACTCCTATTGCAAAACGGAGGTTCTGCAGGGTCATCATCAAGAATATTTTTGTCACTGCACTGTCCAGATGGTAAAGTGATTCCTTAGATAGTTTAAAAAGTGTTTTGTCTCATCTCACTTTTTTCGACTCATTGTGAGTGTGTTCAGGCTCTAAGCTTGATACTGCACTGTTACCTTGGCAGGGAATGTAAGTTCAAAAAGTTTTTGAGCTGCTGATTTCCTAGCCAGGATATTAGCCGCACGATTACCTTTAGACTTACCATGGCGTTTGATCCACGATACTGTGACAGTATTGTTGTTTGTCACCTCGGCCAACACATGCTACTTCTCCTGATAATGTCTGCTTATCTGCTATCTGTTTAGATGCATACATCTTTTTACCGAAAATCTGTTTTGCAGCTATAAAGATATACTTTGGCAAGTTTATCTGAAACCGTGAAAGGAATGCAGTCGAAAACATTCGACATTGCCACCTTTAACTATGAAAACGCTGAAGTGCTAACTATGTAGTGATAATAATTATAAATGGGTCTTTTTATTATTAACAATATTAAAAATATGATTGAACGTTAATTTTATAATGTGCTTGTTTCCTTGGATTTATTCTATTAACATTATTTTTTCAATTTATGAATATTGAAAAGTTAACACTTTTCCAAATTTGTTATGGGTTTTTTGAAGCTCTGGCAGCGTTGTACGAAAACCATAATGACCACACCCTCCGAATTACATAATTGGTGATTTGTATCGACCAGCTGACTTCTTATTGGCAAGCGCGTGCGTGAGATCTTCCCTCTCACTTCGTCAATTGACTGATATTGATTTATCCAGTGGCGTTGGTATTGTCAGTGACATTTGTATTTTCAGTTTTACTTGGTAAAATAGGTACCGCACGCCATTTGTACGTTTGACAGATAGGCGCCATGTTTTTCCTCGCCTCTTACCGACGCCGCATAGCTTCAGATAAACTTGCCAAACTATACCATTCAGCTCAATTTGAACTGCGTTGGTATACTTGCCCACATTATGTTTAGGCTTAAAGATTATGAGTATATTATGAATGCAGAAACTTGTTCAGTTATTGTGGAAATTTTTTAAGTACATATGATCACAAAAAGGACCTATTCAATTCGCTTATGCAAGTTGCAAGGGGCGTCGGTTATCTACTTTTCACTTGGCAGTATGAACAATGGAAATGACAGTATCGGCTCCTAATAATTGTGTTTTTAATAAAACGAAGGTCCTTAGGTCTCCTCTATGTGAGTGCTACAAACCAAAAACAACAATTTGACAAAATTAATATAGTCTTATAGTAATTTTATAACCTGGTCTATTTATAACAGCAATTTATTTTATAACAATAATATGCAGCTACTGGTTTCCTGATTAATACATGAAGAAACAAAGGAATTTTTTTAGAATAGTAATTTATACATTAATTTATGAAAGTTTACTTGTTCATGATGTAGAAGTCAGAGGTGTGTGAGTCAAAATGAACATGACAGATGAATTGGCATAATGTGAATGGGCTCAGCGAGATTGTCATGTATACAATAACAAATGTGTTAAGAATAACACCTATAGAAGCTCGTATTACTTAAATATTATATCGCTTTGTTATTAACAGGGACAAATCAGAAAAGAAGCTTGGAATTACTGTTTAAATCCAGGTCATATTTGAAAACAAGTGGGGAATTAGTAGAAGACTTTACGTAGTATGAACCTGATGTATTTTTGACTCGCAAATGTTGCTCACGAAATTTATATGAAACATTTAAAACGAAAAAAAACATAATTTTTTTTTGTTTTTCGTTAATAACTCGAAAGCTTATCAAGTAATCGTAATGATCTTAAAAGGTGAATTGTAGATAATACAAATACTAATACACCGCTTTATTCAGCGAAGTGATTGGATAGTTAGTAGCACAGAATATTCGGAAAATCTAAAAATTTAATAATTTTTGAAAATTTCATATACAGGGTGTTTCTTAAGTAATCTAAAATATTATATGGGGCGCTTCGTTACTCAATTTTAAGACGAAAAGTTCATATAAACATGTGTGATAGGTGTTGTCGTTTATGAGATACAGGGTGTTGTACGTGAAATTAATTTTTCTTGGTGACGCTACTGATTTATATTTTTTTATTATTTTATTACAAGCAACATGTGTTAAACATAAAGAAAAAATAATACATTTCAGAGCAAATGTTCAAAATGTCCACCTCCAGCTAAAATGCAAGCATCCGCTCGATGTCTAATGGATTGTCGAATACGTTCGAAGATACCAGGATTGTTACGAATAACATTACAGCCGTCTATGATACGATTTTGAAGATCTTGTACGTTTAATATCAGTGTTGTGTAAACAAGCGATTTCAAATATCCCCACACACAAAAATCCAGAGGATTGTGTCCAGGTGATCTAGGGGGCCACGGGTGTGGAGATCCTCGTCCGATCCAATGGTTTGAAAAAACATTATTTAAAAACTCGCGTACAATCACTGAAAAATGTGGAGGAGCTCCGTCATGCATGAACCACATGCGCCTTCTAATAATAATAGGTACATCTTCCATTTCAACATTAGTAAACACTGGCATAGTTATTAACTGAACACAGAGTCAATCAAATAAAAATGTACGATTTTTGCGTTGGTTTTCAAATTTGACACTTGTCAACGTTGCTACAAAGGCCACTTAGAATAAGCATGTTTTTGCGTATTACTTCTAAAAACCAGTAGCGTCACCGGGAAAAATTAATTTCACGTACAATCAGAACTGACTTATTACAATAAATTCAACACCCTGTATCTCATAAACGACAACACCTATCACACATGTTTATATGAACTTTTCGTCTTAAAATTGAGTAACGAAGCGCCCCATATAATATTTTAGATTACTTAAGAAACACCCTGTATTTGTCGCTTTTCAAGGTATAGCCTTGAAAGTCCCTTATGTACTTTGTAAGGAAAGAGCAGGTACCTTAAGACAAATACTTTTGCTGCTATTGCAATTGCAATTTCTTACAAAAAAACCAATTGGGATCGATTAATTATATTATTAGGAACAAAAAACCTTAATAACACTTTTTTTGTCCCGATGGTCAGTCAATTGTTATTAACCAAAAACTTGCAAAATCACGGAAAATGGAAAAATCGTTACGCTAATCCTTTCTTAAGGTAAAATGGATAAAAATAAACACTTTTTGACTCCTGATATTTTTTCGAAAAATGCTTTGTTTTCAAGTTATCGGCAAAGTCAAAAATCGACCGAAAAATGGATTTTTCGAAAAAAAAATTTCTCGGCCTTTCTCATAGCTTTTCCAAATTTTCAAAATGCAAATTACTCGTGAAAACATATACTATTAGATGGTATTTTTTATTTTCTTGCTACATTCATTTACCTTGTCGAATTCGTCATACCAAATTCGCGAAATTTACGGATTCCTAGGCGGATTTGCCGTGACGGAGTGTGTAACGTGTACTGATTTGCGGAACTATTTTTCGATTAATAATGTTAATTATAATACGTATTTTTTGGCTATCGTTAATTTTTGACTACACTGTCTACTGTTTAAAAAAAACTTTTCTAAAATAAAAAATCCTTCCATCTACATTTTCGATCAATTAGCAATATTTTATAAAAAGATAAATTAATAAAAAATATTCATTCAGAAATCTATTCACATCATCTAATATAAACATTACTTTATAAACAAATATTCCGATTGCATTCAAACTAACGCGTCTTTGCTCGTCTTGTTTTGTGATAGCATAGCTGTTTAGATGGCAAAAAATAACGACTTATTGTTAGACAATTATTTTGAAGGAGATACAGCCATGGAATTGTTACAAAAACTCATTTGTAATTGTAGTGGAGAGTCACCGTGCAAAGATGACGAAAGATGTTCTTGTTTATCTCAAGGTTTTCCATGTTGCGAACTATGTGCGTGTTCTACAATTTGCAATAATCAAAACACTTCAAACGATCGTATAGACTCAAACGATGAAGAAGAGGCTGAAGATTATATGTAACTCTATTAAAACAGATGTTCATATTCAAATGTAAATCTTATGTAAATAAATCAGTCTGTTTATTTTGAGATAAGTCTCATTTTAATTTAACATTCATAACTTAATAATTTTTATAACATATATTCTGTAGCAGAAATTAATAAAACATTAACGATAGCGAAAAAAACGTATTATAATTAACATTATTAACCGAAAAATAGTTCCGCAAATCAGTACACGTTACGCACTCCGTCACGGCAAATCCGCCTTGGAATCCGTGAATTTCGCGAATTTGGTATGACGAATTCGACAAGGTAAATGAATGTAGCAAGAAAATAAAAAAGCCATCTAATAGTATATGTTTTCAAGAGTAATTTGCATTTTGAAAATTTGAAAAAGCTGTGGTAGAAGCCGAAAATTTTCTTTTCGAAAAATTCATTTTTCGGTCGATTTTTGACTTTGAATTGCCCATAACTTGAAAACAAACCATTTTTCGAAAAAATACCAAGAGTCAAAAAGTGTTTTTTTATCCATTTTTTATCCTAAGAAATGATTAGCGTAACGAATTTTTTATTTTCCGTAATTTTGCAAGTTTTTGGTTAATAACAAATGACTTACCATCGGGACAAAAAATTGTTATTGAGGTTTTTTGTTCCTAATAATATAATTAATCGATCCCAATTGGTTTTTTCCTTGCGTTTTGTAGTGGTCGGTCAACTCGATTTTTATGCATCTTTTTAGGGGTGCACTGCTCGCCTAATGAGACATTGATTTTTGAAGCCATAAGATTTTAATCAGCTGTTTTACCAATCATTTCCATTTTTTTCATTTTTCTATGATACGTCTTAAACGAAATAAGTATGACAATTTTATATTTACCATTTATCATAATTGTCCTTAAATTTCCTGTTATAACCTGAAATAATTCAAAAAGTTTTTTTTCTGGAGTGTTTGTAGGTGAATTGAATTCGCGGCAATTATTCATAGCTTTTAAATCAGTCGTTAAAAATATGAATATCATTACCCAGGCAAAAAATTACCTTTTTTCGTATCACGTTAATGCTAAACTTTCAACTAGCTGATAAATGACCAATTAATGTCAAATATTTAATCCCGACACTTGGCAGGTGTCAACTAGCTGTCAAATCCAAAATGGAAAATTGCTAAAAAATGCAAATTATTCTTTTGTATTTTATGTCGCTGATATGAAATTTGATGCACTTTACATGTTTATAATTCAATTTCGACGCCAACTGAAATTCTTTTCCCCAGTAATGGACAAATCTAGGCTAAATATTTCCATTAAATTTAAATTGTCACACAGCACGGCAGTGTTATTGGAATAAGTGACCTTTGCTGTGTGTATTGCTTTCCTTGTGCAATTAGAGAATCAATTTAGATGTTGGCTATAAACAAAGTCTGTTGTTAGTAGTTAGTTAGTTAGTTTATTTATCTAGCCTGTTAAATGATCGGAGGTATCATCAGGCTCATCTGAGTAATTGTATAAGACTCACCTTAAAGTTTCCCTCAATAAAATATGGTCACCAAAAATACCAGATCAGATGTTCAATTTTTGTGGTGATTGACTATGAGACTTTTCTGCCCAAAGTTTTCCTAAAGCGGCAACTTCCTTGTTAACTACTACTTGGTGTTTCTTATTGGCAACTGATACTGTTTCAAATAAGTATTGCATTAGTTCAGTCTACATAAATGGGCAATGAGATTTTTGACATATATAATTTAAGCATGGACCACTCTGTATAAAACAATGAATCAGTGAAATATTAACTGGAAATTAATTTGAGATTTTAAGATTATTTATGATCATTGAGTTAAGCGGTCTCAACAAATCCAATTACTATAATTGCAAAGTGAATTGCCGATAGAATGTGAATTATTGAATGGAAATAGATAATATACAAGTCAAAATGAACATTCTCATAGCATTACATTCTAAATTATTAGTATTGAATGCATGGAGATGATATAATAATTAAGTAACTATTTAAGGTTGAAACCAGAATAATCATTGAAATTTCCTAAATCCATCTAAAGTCACATGATATTTTTTTGGATTTATATTGTGAAGATTTTTTTTGGCAGTACCAACTTCATAGTGTTCTTCTTCTCTTTAAGGTTTAACCGTTCTTAGTAAATCGGTGAAACACTGCTCGTCAATTCTCATGAAATTCCGAAAATCGCTTGCGTCCAATTCTTTCAACAGATTGACTTGTGTAAACCTTTTTCGAGCATCATGCCACTGCTTAGCCCATGTTTTCGTCAGTTAATAAAACGCAACAAACCTATTTTTTGGGCGACGACCCAGCACTGCTGTGGAACGCGTTTGATGCGATAATTACAGTCAAGCAGTGTCGAACATGGTTAGTACTTGGATGGGTGACCATGCCAGGGAAAACCATCGTATAGGGCCCTTAGCGGACTAGCATATGACAGCTCACAGGCATTATACCAATTAGCACGAGGTATAATGTAAATATGCCGTCTGTCGGAGGAGACGTAAAGCCGAGGTCCCGAGTCCATGGATGTTGGGCTGGTTGGAACACTAGTGGGTTCGCCAAAATTTCCCGTTAGGGGTAGGCTCCCG
>CAJUYH010006495.1:0-19995 GCA_910591685.1 Galerucella tenella | reverse complement strand
GGCCATAATTCACTTGGGTGACTTGCGCCCCTCGCCTGCGGCTCGTGGCGCAAACGTCACCCATCGTGAATTATGGCTATCATAAATTGCTCGTTTAATAATATACTATTCTACGATCACATAGAAAAGTGACATATATCGCACTGTCTAGTTCTATGGAAAGTGGCCTTTATTCATACGCGTGCGGAAAAAAACTTATCCGTACGTGTACGGATAAAAAGATTGACCACTGGCAAGCTGTAAAATGTATGATTTTTAATTAGAATTACCTATGTAATATCTAAATTTAAAGCGATCTATTTGAAAAGTTAAATTTTTGTCATTTCCTTGATTGAAAAAAATTTACGGCGTGGTCGAGGATCGAACCCGCGTACTCTTCGTCAGAAGTCCGATTTTGTACCAACTAATCACCTGTTATAATAGTAGGAGAATGAAATCATCTTGAAAGGTATTCATGATAAGTATTTATGAAGTATGATGAACAATGTTAATAAATTATGAAATCAAACAATTTTATTTTGTTAAATCTACATTATATTATTTATATACATACATATATTATATATATATACATATATATTTATATAATATACATAGTATAATGTAGATTTAACAAAATAAAATTGTTTGATTTCATAATTTACTATGGATCTACATCAAGTAAAAGCCTCATCTATCCAACAATGTTAATTCAAATTCCAATAATTATCCAACCAATTAATAATTGTAATAATCTACCTTTATTATATAGTTAAACTACTTGAATTTTTGTCACTATTGATAGTTATTGTTAATTTTAAAATCAATTATGATTTAATGACTTTAATTGTAACATTTTATATATTAATATGTCAGATGTTGATTACACATTATTTGGTGAAATTATCACGTGATCGTAGAAAAAATAATGTACATTACTCGTGCAAACGTGATTTTTCACACTCGTGTGATTGTCGCACTCGGCACATGCCTCGTGCTACACTCGTGTGAAAAATGTCACTTTCCGCACACGTTATGTAATATACTATACTGTTATAATAGTCTAGTAAAAATACACATAAAACCTCACAAAAAATACAAAAAACTTGAAAATTCATAGTTGAGTATTTAAAGGGGCTGTGTTTAACATGAGAGAAGCTTTACGATGTTAGGCATGCGATTTTCTGAAAAAATGATCGAGTGAAAATTTTTTTTCGCTTTAGTTGTTTAAATAATAAATATACAGAAAAACTTCCAATTCTAAATTTGTAGCTGATGCATTTATCTACAAATTTTGTCTGTAAATTGAAAAGTCTAGGAGATAAAATTAATTTCAGTGGTAGTCAATTCGGGGTAACTCGCGAACGGTCCGTGTACCAAATTTATTAACCGCTCGACTTAAAGAGTTAATAATTTTTGGCTTATCAAATTCTGAAAAAATGAATAAACATGTAAAATGTAAAAAAAGTTCTCAACTTCTAGATAGAAATACTTTTAAATTTGAAAAAATAAATTTTTAACTTTATTTATAATAAAAACTAAAGTTAAAAACTCAATAAACAATTTTATAATTCCTATTTAATTAATACTTATCCCAGCGAAAATTTGTAGCATTGTAAATGAGCATAAAACATTATTATTATAAAAGCAAAGCCATCAATATTTAGAATTTTAAGCAAATGCCTCTTGAAAATCTGATTTTTGGCATACTTAATTTTACTTGTTTTTTTTAGACTTCATTCAATTATATCTTTTTTCGAAATTAATATAATTCAATGAAACCTTACCACTAAACACTTTGAAGTATCAGACGTCTTTCAGCAAACCTTCTACAACTTTTTATAGTGTTTACCTACGACCCCCCCTGTAATCAGTCAATAACACACAGTCGGTATCAATGTAATGACAGCTATTACGCACTGTAAAAAAACGCACAGCAGTAAAGTAAATCGCACGGCTTCCCTAGCAACATCTTAGCAACTGTCAATAGACGTCTCCATTTTATTCAAAATTTACTATTTGAAAACATTAGATATGGCCACGTTTAACTGTGAAAAACACAAAGGGCTATGTATATGTATTGATTATAATTGAAAAATGGACTTTCGATTATCAACAATATAATAATAATGATTAAACGTTAGTTCTTTCATTGGTAATAGAGTAATAGAGATGGAGTTTACCAAGCACCTCTAATTATGTAACTGTTATTTCTTATGCTTCTTATAAAAAATACAAGTACAAGTAGGTCGTAGGTAAAGTATAGTACGTAACTCGTGTTGTAGACCATTTTAAGCACTCACTGAATTACGTGATGCGTAAAATGCTCCTTACCACACACGTTACGTAATATACTATTATGATATTATCTGAAAATTTGTGAACTTTATAATGAACCTATTTAAAAGTGATTGCGACCTTTTTTCCAAATATCTTAAATATTAATAGTTTACGAGTTATTAACAAAAACCTAAATACCTCTTTTTTTTCATCTTATTTTGTTAATAACAATTGCAATTTTTTACGTGCTGTAAAATCCTCGAAACACATTTTTCTAGAGGTCATTACGAATCCAATGAGCTATTGCTCATATTTTTAGGAGCTTCATCTCTATTTTTTACGGTTTTCAACTTGTAGACTGGACTAGTAGATAGGTAGCCCATTTTAGAAAACATTTCATATGAAAATTTTTTTTCTAAATGTCCGAAAATACTACTAGGGAAATATTTTAAAATCCAATGCAGATACAAAAAAAATTTCCGACAAATTTTGTAGATAAATGTATGAGCTACAATTTTTAATTTAAATATTTTCCTGTGTTTTCATTATTTAAACAATTAAAGTGAAAAAACAAAACAAAAATAACAATTTACTGAACGATTTTCCGGAAAATCGCATGCCTAACATCGTTAAGTTTTTCTCATGTTAATCACAACTCTTCCAAATACCCAATTTTGAATTTCCAAGTTTTTTGTATTTTGCGGCATTTTACGAATATTTTGTGTACTTTGACTAAGCTATTTGTAAAGACTATAAGAAAGATTTTTGTGGTTATTTGCTCATTTCACTGTTCACTTTTTTTTGAAAAATGACCTTCATCAAAGTAGCAACAGCACTGGAAGTCAGTACCACAAACAACTTACTTCAGCTCTATTGAAAATCAACCTAACCTAACGCCTCCTCTATCTATGACCTTCTTGATAGGTGAAACTAGAACCTCCAATTACCCCAGCTCTTTGAAAGCGAAGAAGACAACGGTTAGCAGTATTGCCAGCTATACACCCAGTTTCGCACTTTTGGATACATGCATTACTGCAGGATAGGCAAACTTAATATATTATACTGGAAATTGAATTTCTTTCATGTTTTTCATAATAAAAACGCGAGTATTAAAATCATGAAAAAAATAATAGAAATTCTCAAAAATGAAACTACTCGTGGTTCCATTCCGTGTAGTTTTCAGGACGCAATAAAACCAAAGTCATTGTTTCCAATCCAATTGGAACCTAATTTATCGGATCTCCAACAGTTTTTACCAATTTTTGAGTAACAACAAACCTTTATATATATGCAAAAAAAGGGATAAGAAATAAAAACTTACCTCACTCGACGTTTTCAATCAGTAGTAGTGGAATGTTTTTATGACTTTCACTCACGTGGTAAAATACTGTTCGTAATTATACCGTATCAACGATTCGGAACGAAATGTCACACGCACTTTTTCCCGAAAAAATATTACCCGACGTAAAATATAAGGAAGTAAAAGCTGATGACTCAACCATATCAAACAAGCTCGGACTTGATTGAAGTTTGACAGAAACGTTACTAAAAAGTTTGCCGGCACGCTTAGAACATAAAGTAGTAAGGAAGGAGCGTGTGCTATATCTCCCATAATAAATAAAAGTGACAAAGTCGGCCATTTTGGATAACCATTTCATGACTCATTGTTTGTTTGGTCGCTGTTTAAAAGTTGGTTTTCATGTTATATTTTGTCGATTATTAATAACTCAGATGCTTTAGTTTATAATAGGATTTTCTAAGATTAAGTTGGTTTTTCAGTTACGTTAATAATACTCTTAGTGATATAAATATAGTTTTTAAGACAATGGTTAGTTGTAGTGCTTGTGGACGTTCAAAGACTGCTAAAAACGACGCTTTGAAAATTACTTTTCATCGGTGAGTACATATTATTATAATAATTATAATCTACAGATGAGAATATTGGTCTTTATGTTAAAAATTTCAAAAATTACACATAGTTCCTAATCTAAATTTTCACTTGACATGATATGACATGACATGGGCGTATCATTTCGATTTTTTAGTTTATAAACAAAAATATCAAATTTATTTTCAGCATCATTATTATTTAGAAAGCTTCTAGCTTTTATATTATTTTATAATACACTTGTTACTTACAATATTTTCTTTTCTACTAAATTTCAATTTTTATGTTGTATTCATTAATAGTCTATTCATAAATATCAATTTATTATGTGAAGTTGATAATGTAAATTAATGAAAGAATAAACTTCGCAGTTTTCCAAGAAAAGAAAATCTGAGAAGTCGATGGATAAATATTGTGGATAAGGATAACTGGACTCCTGGGATAAACAGTTTCTTGTGTTCCAAACACTTTACAGAAGATGCATTTGATAGGTCCTCCTCTCTTATTGTTAGATTGTTTCCAAATGCCGTACCTACGATTAGAGTCACTCGAATGAAAAATGTAAGTATTCATTTAAAATTAAATTGGTAAACTTGATGTTTCTTTTGTCTTCAAAACTCCACACTCCTTTTGTTGAGTACTTTTTTTGCAAAAATTTTGTTGATTGTCAAAGCAAATTTGATTCTTTTGTATTTTTAGGTCAGATCTGACTACCATTCTGTTGAAGAGGTAACAGCTGCATTTGATGAAACTGCTTCAGCTCTTCCCGGACCATCAAATTCTCAAAATTTGGTATTCTCTGAAGATCTAGAAGATAGTCCTCTTGAAAGAAAACTTAAAAGGCGCATTCATCAGTTGGAAATACAAAATAAAATAAAGTCACTCAAATTACGGAAATTGCAGCAAACTGTATGGAGACAAAAAAGAATCATCAAATCTTTGAAATCCATAACAACAGAACTAAAGAAAAAAAATTTGATTGTCGAGGAAGATGAAAACAGTTTTTTGGAGAATTTTGGAAATAATAAAGAAATTGTTCAGAGGCTATTTAGGAAAACTGTAGGTAGTACTGTGTCAAAAACTTATTCACCACAGTTGAAATCTTTGGCAATCACTTTGCACTTTTTTTCTCCCCGCGCATATGATTATATCAGAAATAAATTTGAAAATTGTTTGCCTCACCCTAAGTCTTTATCTAAGTGGTACTGTTCGGTAAATGCCTCTCCAGGATTTACTTCGGAAGCTTTAGATTTTCTTAAAATTAAAGTTCAAGAATCTTCCAAGCCTGTTATTTGTAGTTTAGTTATGGACGAGATGGCAATTAGACAGCACCTTGAATACGATGGCTCAATATATCATGGATATGTGAATTTTGGAAATAATTTAGATGGGGACTCAATTGAAATTGCTAAACAAGTATTAGTATTTTTGCTAGTATCAATAGACGAAACTTGGAAATTGCCAATAGGATATTTTTTCATTAGTAGTATTACTAGCCAACAAAAAGTAAATATTTTAAAACAGTGCCTAACACTCATGAATAATATAGGAGTTATTGTTACTAATATTACTAGTGATGGATGTAACACTAATCTTAGTATGTTTCGATTATTAGGCTGTAAGTTAGATAGTTGTGATGTGAAATCTGAATTTATCCATTATAATAAAAAATATTTTGCCCTCTTAGATCCTCCTCATATGATAAAATTAGTGAGGAATTGTTTTGGTGATGTCAAACGATTTATTGATATCGATGGCAATATTATAGATTTCAGTTACCTAACCAAGTTAAATACCTTACAAGAAACTGAAGGGTTACATCTAGGCAATAAATTGAGAAAAGGACACATACATTTTTTCAAACAAAAAATGAAAGTGAAATTAGCTACCCAGCTACTCAGCAAATCTGTTGCTGACGCGCTGCTTTTTTGCTGTGAAGTCTTAAAGCTAGATGAGTTTAAAAATTGCAGAGCAACAGTACGTTTTATAATATTAATTAATGATGCGTTTGACATTTTAAACTCAAGATCGATTAATGAATTTGAATATAAAAAAGCTGCTTGTGATAAAAATTACGAAAATATAAAACAATTTCATAAAAAATTATCGAAATATATAAAAAATTTGAAATTAGAGAATGGTGCCTGTGTACTGGATTCAAAGAGAAAAACTGGATTTTTAGGCTTATTAATGGGATTTGATTGCTTAATAAACTTATTTCAGCAATATGTTGAACTTGATAAGCTATTAACGTTTGTTCCAATGTATAAATTTTGCCAAGATCACTTAGAACTATTTTTTGGTACAATTCGATCACAAGGGGGCTACAACAATAATCCTACTAGCAGACAATTTACCACTGCATATAAAAAGATTTTAATACACGCGGAAATACGGGAGCATGGTGCTGGAAATTGTGTTCCATTGGAACAAATCAATATTTTAAATGTAAAGAGAAATAAAGCAGCTCTGGACATTATAAATGAGAGTTATGCAGGTAGAGTTGCTGATGTTAGTGAAAATTGGGACCATATTCCATATATTTTAAATGATCATGATTATATGTTTGAATATAATAAACTTTCCCAATATAAATTTGAAGTTATTAAATATATGTCGGGTTTTGTTACTAAAAAGTTACAGACTTCTCTGAAATGTGAACAATGCATTGATGTTCTACAAGGAAATAAACCAGACTTTTTGAATTCCTTAATTACATATAAGTCAAAAGGTTGGCTAACATATCCTACTGAGGATGTAATTAACATATGTTCCTCTTGCGAGAAATATTTGGAAATAGAGATAAACCAAAAAAATAAAATTAATGTTGATAAAATATGTTTTCAGGTGCTGCAAAATTATATTAATAAAGATATATTTGTTAAAATGATTCTTCATGACAAAAATCCTATTGAGAGTCATAAAACTCTGTTAGCCAAGAGTGTATGCCAAATATATTTAAATACACGTGTACATTTTATTTGTAAAAGTGTTACAACAAATGTAGACAAAATTAGACAAGTTTATACAAAACTAATTCAATTCAAGGGTCAATGATGTTATTGTAATATAAAAATTAAATTTAGTGTAAATAAAAATTCAAATGTACCTGATTGTTTTTTCCTTCCATTTTACCAACTTTAATGTCTATAATGCCATTAAAATAATGTTTTGATAAACTATTTATCAAAACATAGTTTATTTTATTTTGATAAACTCGTAAAAATTTTCAATTAAGTTATTGAAAATATTAATTCCATTTTATAGTAATAGTTTTATCCTAATTAAAATTGGGTACGGCGCCACTGATATATTCTATTCTACGGCGGCCATTTTGGATAACCATCTCGGTTAACTGTCCTTGGCGTAAGGATCCTTCCTTACTACTTTATGTTCTAAGCCGGCACGTCACTATAAAAAATGTCAACACACTTAGTAATTTTCGTATCGAAAACTTTTTCTGCAGATTCTAACAGCAATAAAATCTGAAAATAAATAAATTGATAATTAAAAAACATATTTTTTAAATGTATCCTACCCTATAATATATATTTACCTCAACATTTTGTGCCTAATAATGATATAAATGGGAGCAGCCTTACACGGTTCACTTCAACTGACAGAAAGAGTGACAGTAATAGACCTACATAGGTTACTCGATTTAGGTTTTAAAAGTAAGGAGTGTAAAAATTGCACTAAATAGATATTGAATGTGCAAGAGCTGCACTGAATTTTTTCTGAATTAATCTTTTTAAATTGAAAAATCATATTTTATAGGAAGATAAAGGTAATGAATAATATGAAAAATAGCCTGTCCTATTTACAACTTTCTTCTGAAGTTTTCTGTCTACAAAACCAAATTAAAAAGAAGCCTTATTAAAGGTTATCATGATTTACATCTTAAGATTTATTTTTCCTTATTTATTTTAATCTAAATTAAATCTCGTAAGTTCAAAAGGAACTTTTTTCTTTCCGAAATTTTTTAATAAGTATTTTTCACTTTGTACGTGTACAGGGTGAGTAAAATTAACGCAGCTCCAGCCGAGATTAAATTAATATCTAAAAGAGATTAAAATAGTTATTTATGTATGTTTACTTTTGTCAATATGGCCGGTATTGAATTAGGTTATGTGTATATATTGTATTTTAACCAACTATTAATTGCTCCATCGACGTAAAAATATCATTTATATGTTCGTTTGAGACCATAACGTATTTGTGTGTGCTTTTTTTTATTTCTAAAAGTCAACGTAAAGTGGAAAGTGGACATAAATATTCGATATTTCCGAGGATATTTTAAAACTTTTGAAAGAAAATATTTTGTCTGTAGTTTTAATAGACGCTGATTTACACTCTGGAACAATGCAATACTTGTAATACCAAGATTTTTCCGGCTTTATCCATTTTTGAAGTTTTCAGAAACAAATTAGGTCACAAAAACTCAGATACACGAATAAGAACGTAAACAAATCGAGTGACGTCAACGGACGTCAACGGATGGGGCGGGTTTTGGCGGACTTTCAAATTTTATGATTTTTGAAGTCGTTTTAATAGTAGAGTTTATATTTTTTTGAAAAAATAAGCATGCAAGGTGTTAGGAGACCTGATAAAGCGTCAATTCCCGCCAATAGCAAAATTTATGCTTGTACCCTATTGTGTTTGTAGTATCAGTTGTTATGGGCAACGAGTGTTTTGCATTTCTTTACGCTCGGCGAACGTAAAGTAACTCTCCTCAAGAAACGTCAACTTTTCGTTGTCAATGGCAAACGAAAAAGCCTACTTTTCAATGAGTTTGTAGAAAAGAATATTTTCAAGTGTGGAAATGTCACTTTAAGCACGGCATTTTTTCTACGCTCGAGTTGATTACAGATGCGATAATTAATGGTAATTAACGTAGTATTCAACAAAATTTCGATACAACAATATAAAATGCAATAGTTGATATTTTAGTTGCGAAAAAGTTACTTTAGCGCACGGCGTGTATGTATAGAGTGTCCCAAATTATGGCTGATTTTGCCGAAGTTGGATCTGATATTTCGGAAAAGGTATGCGAATATAGTAGTTTACCGAACTAGTGCGGAAAGTGATACTTTCTAGATTTTTCAGTCATTTGGTAAACTATAACTATACAAATATACACAGGGTGTCTCACGACGATTAAGACAAGTAATATACCAGAATTGGGCAGTAGTAGATAATTATAATTTTGAGGGTGTAAATTAGAGCAAATGCTGCATATTTTCTTGTTATTGTGTTACCCAATGATGTATTTGTTTTTGGTCACGTGACGTCGCATTCCAAATTATTAATGGGAAAGCCTGTATATTTGTGCGTTTCCATGTTCCGGCCGATAAAACAATTCCAACTTACTAGCACACTTGGGTCTGAAGTGATTAATTCAACAGCTACAGGTAGGTACTTAAAGGATTGTAAGTTAAAAAATTCATAATTGAATCCACTGTAATTTTCGGCAATCTTACATTCGTACCTAATGATTAAGACAAACCAATATTATAATTTTTAATAATACTTGAAAGTTAATAATGGAACGATCTGTATATCATGGGGTAAAATTGTGTTTTTTCCACAAAAACTTGTTAACCTATTAAATATCGATTAAAAAGTATCATAGCAAATCTTATAAAAAAGACTGCCTATTGTCAAGTTTGCCATCATAATGACAAAAGTGCCAATAAGACAATATTGGTTTGTCTTAATAATTACGTACGAATGTAAGATTCCCGAAAATTACAGTGGATTCAAGTTAGTTGGAATTGTTTTATCGGGAGGAACAAAGAAAGGCAAAAATATACAGGTTGTCCCATTAATAATTTTGAATACGACGTCACGTGACCAAAAACAAATACCTTATTGGGTAACACAATAACAAAAAAAAGATGCAACATTTGCTCTTATTTACACCCCCAAAATTATAATTATCTATACTACTGCCCAAATCTGATATATTACTTGTCTTAATCGTCGTGGGTCATCCTGTATTTCAAATATTCTAATGTCAGCATACCTACTCCCCAAAATTTTAACAAATCTACTCCCCTCACTAGTGCGGAAAAGTAACTCTTTCCGCACGCTAGTAGAAAATATACTTCCCACAAAAATTATCTCATCACTCATTATTTTTTTAATATTTTAAATGTGTCGCCTGTTTTTCGAATTTTATTATTATTACGAATTAAAACACCAATAGATAGGCCTTTTGCAACATTTATTTTATATCAGTTTAATCTACAGAGGTTTACCAAAACATAGAAAACATCTATACAAAAATATGAACGGTGCTTAAACTAAAACCAGCCAATGAATTTCTAATATCGTGTGTTGCCGCCCCTCGCTCTAATTACAGCTTCCATTCGTCTTGGAAGGCTTCTAAACGTATCCTTGCGGCATGTTTCCCAGAAGTTGAAAATAACATTTGGAAGATCATCTAGTGCTCTTATTGGTGCCGGATGTTGCTGAATTTGCCATCCTAGATGATTCCAGATATGCTCTATTGGGTTAAGGTCCGGGCTACGTTCAGGCCAATTCAGGGTGGGTATCTCGACCTCTTCTAAGTACTGCCGAACCAATCTAGCAGCGTGTGGACGAGCATTATCGTGCATTACCACAGAGTTGTCACCGATGGCACTACATGGGGTTTTAGGATATTGGTTATGTACCTGTCAGCATTTAGTCTTTCATCATTCACTGGTACTAGCTCCGTGCGACCCTTGAAAGAAATTCCTCCACCAAAGCTTTCAGTTTGACAAAAATCAACCTGATCGTGCCGTTCACCACGTCGCCTATAAACGTCGCCTATCTGATGAATACAGACAAAATCTTGATTCATCCGTAAATAAAATATTGGACCAATCTTGATTATTCCAATTTGCGTGTTCTCGAGCAAATTCCAATCTTGCTGCTCGATGTTCTTGGGTAAAACGTGGACCTTTAGCTGACACTCTGGCTCGTATACCCGCTTCTCTCAGCCTATTTCGAACTGTTTGTAGGCGTATTCGGACATTACGAACAGCCAACAGATCTGTTTGCAGCCTTCGAGCGGTGGTATGCCTAATTCTTCACGCCGTTAACCTCAAATAACGATCATCTACTACCGAAGTTACCCTTCCGCGGCCTTGTCCGGGTCATCTGGTTAGCTGCCCTGTTTCTTGGTAGCGAATAACAACTCTGGATATTGTGCTTTGTTGAACTCCAATTACCCGGCGACGTATCTTTGACTGCGGCCATCTTGTATGAGCGCGATGATTCTAGCGGCTTCTTCATTCGTCAAATGTCTTGTTAAACGTTGAGGCACATTCATTATTAACAAAGTAGATTTAAATTTTCACTATACAATAACACAATTTGCTTAGAAAGTTCTCGATCTCAATGCATTCTCCAAGACAGAAATGATTTACTCGAGCATTTTTGCTTCCAAAAAAATTCATAAGAAATTGTGATAATTTTTTTCCCATGATAAGAAACCAGAAATATCTATTAAGTTGATACATATACAGATTGTCCAAAAAAACTAATATTAAGTATTAAAAATATCCTAAAATACCAGTGATGCGATAATTTTTGTGGGGTGTTCAGTATATTATACACCAAGGTGGTGAAGGTTATTATTACTGAAATAGCGGAATAAGGTGCGAGGTTTATACATGTTTTCAACACCATGGTGTATATAAAATTTTTTCCTACAACCACTATGCAAAACACGCTTTTCTACACAAATTTTTATACGCAAAACAGGCCTTTTTTTATTTCTTTTGATAACCGTTGGAAAAGTAATGCGAAAAGTACACGCTATGGCACTTTTCCGCATCGAAATGTCAAACAAAGCTTCCTATGACCTGTCAACTATTTTTGACAATGCAACCTAATAGTGAATTTCTTATTGGTGTACAATTTTTAAATTCAAATCAAAAGTAAGTAAGTAGACTATTTATTCCATTATTTATTTTAATTTATTAATTATAAAAACATTAACCTATTAAGCATTATTTTAGGAATTATGAACCAAGATCAAAATAATTTATCTTTTGAGTTGTCCAATTCGGACATTGCAAATACTCCTCCAGATATTATCAAAATGGCTCTATCTGCAACCGAAAATTTATTCAAATCTTACAATTAATTATGCATTCAACTGATTTTCCTATTTATTTCTATATTGTAAGTTCTATCTGTTCAGTTTAAATAAAATAACTATATTAATGACTGTATTTCTTTCACTAATAAATGTGGTTGTAGAAAAAATATTGTGTACAACTTGTACGCAAATCACTTTTCCAACTCGCTAGATTTGTGCGCTCGTTGGAAAAGTGACGCTTTGCGCACTAGTTGTACAAACTACTATTTTAAAAAACCGAACAGAGTTACTTTTCCGCACGTATTGCACATGTACAGAGTGTCACAAATTATGGCAGATTCTACAGTAAGTTCGGATATTTCGTATATTGTGTCATAAGGGCAACTGATAGTAAAATACGGCTAAAGAATTTACTGCATGTGTAACACAAACATTTTGTTCACCTACCAAATAGACCGAAAAATAAAAAAAAAATAAAAAACTCTGACATTCAGTGACAGTAACATTTTTCCGTTTCCCCCTATTTTTGGTGTTCATACAATTGGTATTTTAGTAAGGTAAATACACATGTATAGAGCGTCCCAAATTAGCGCAGTATCTGCAGAAGTTAGACATGGGATGTTTTGAAAGGGTTATACGAAAAAATGTTTTCCTGGTAAACAATGAATTTTTTCTACGTCCACTATCGGAAGTCGTCTTTTGTGCCTTGAGAAGCAACTGCAGAGTTGATGTTTTCCGCGACCTGTCATAATTTGACATTATTGGCGCTCTTAAGCTGAAAGTAACTTTGGCGCACGCCTAATTTTTTTTATAGATAAAAGAGCTAGTAGTTATTTTAATATAAACTACAACTACTCACAACATGCCTTAGTACAAGATATCCTCGACACCTGCCACCACCACCGCACTAGAGGCATCTCTGTGAATATCATCTGGATCCCTTCTCATGTAGGAATTACTGGTAACGAATGTGCAGACCTAGCAGCGAAACAAACTTGCTCCTCCGACCTGACAGTAGAGCAAATTCAACTCCATCAAGATATAAAAACAGCAGCCCGACAAACGATGATACAAACATGGAAAACACATTGGAATACACACAACACAAAATTACGGGCAATTCAACCCACAGTTACCTCTCAGAAGATGCCTCCACTGTCAAGGCAGGACAAAAGTATTATACGAAGACTCAGAATAGGTCACACCCGGCTAACCCATTTATACCTAATGTCATCACAAAATCCTCCCACCTGTGAATTCTGTGATAGTGCAAGATACTGCAGTTGAGCACATACTTTTAAACTGCAAACACTACAGTTCAACTCGTCGCAAATACAAACTCAGTGGAACTCTTAAAAATATTCTCGGACTACCTAACCAGTTTAGAGCCGTGATTCAGTTCCTCAAAGACTGCAAACTGTTTAATTTAATTTAATTTGGCCACCAGTTGCCGAGCCACGTTAATTTTAATACAAAAAAACTGTAGAATAAATAAATATTTTAGTTGATTTTCTAATATGCTAAAGCATCCAGCAGTATTTTCCGTAATAATTAATGAGAAATAGGAAAATCTAAAAAATATCTGACATTAATGTAATATGTGTTGCCTACGTACATAGGTACACGAAACTGCAATCTGGAAACTGCTAAGTACAAACAATGGCAATTAATTTTATTTTGGTGTGATCGTAGAAAAAATCTTGAGTGTATTTCGAGCAGAAAGTCCTTTGGTAGTCTCGACAGATTGCCGCAACTTTCTGTTTCGACTGCCAAAGTACTACTTTCTGCTCTTGATACACATGTATAGAGTGTCTCAAAATAGTACAGTTACTATATCGGATATATTTTTTTTATTCAATTTATGTGCTCGGCAACTATGGCCACTTGCACAGGACGATTACAAAAAACAGTAATTAATACAGATAGTTACAAAACATAATTTAAAGTTTATGATACAGTGATATATTTTTTAAGAAATTCAGTGTTTGCTCAATTTGGTTTGGGTCCCCTAGGATGTCTTGCAGCTGGGATTTGAGATTATGTTGTCGTCTTCTTGTGCTAAATTGGCGACAATCAACCAGGATGTGTTTAATGGTAAGTGGGCACTGGCAGCTTTGACAGGAAGGTCTGTTGCTTGAGGTCATTAAGTAGCTGTGCGTGAGTTTGGTGTGGCCTATTCGAAGTCTTCGAAGGATTGATAATTCTTGTCCAGAGAGTTCAGTAGGCTCAGTAAACAGAGGTGAGTTGAGAATAGGCTGGATGGATACTAGTGAAGTCTTGGTGGAGCTCCAGTGAGTTTGCCACGTATGTCTAGCGATTCTTTTTGCTTCTGCCTTAATATCCTTGCAAATTTGGATATGAGCAGTAATTGTGGCAGTAGTTGGAGCTGATTTGACATGCTGATCGGCCAGTTCATTTCCAGGTATACCGATGTGTGAGAGTATCCATATAATGGTGACTGTGGTGTTTAGGGAATAGATATGGTAATAAGAATGATGGATTTCTTGGACAATGGGATGTTCAGTAAATAATTCTTGGATAGATAGGATAGACACTAGAAAGTTTGTACAGATGGCAACTTTTTTATTGGGATGGTTGATGTGCTTAAAAGCTTGTAGAATACTGTACAATTCTCCAGTATGCACACTGCACAAAGAAGGGATTAGGGAAGTGCTGATGAGATTTTTTGCTGTGGTAACTGAGCAGCCAACTCCTGTATCACTTTTGGAAGCGTCGGAGTATAATCTAAGTCGTAATGATTGTTATGGATGATTTCAAGAAATGATTTAATCATGAGATTTTTAGGTGTTTCGTGTTTATTAAATTTGGATAAATAAGTATTGACCTGAGGAGGGTACATGATCCAGGAAGGGGTTGGAGAAAACGGAGAGGGGTTTGTGAGTGAGAGGTTTATGTTTTTTGTGTGTGTGTGTGTGTGTGTTTATTATTTTCAAAATGGGAAAATGTTGAAAAATAGAGAAATTGTTGCTGTCATATTGTATTATTGAAATTTCAGAGCACTTCAACATCTAAAAGGTAACTCTTTTTTCGAGAATCTCTGGAACCAAAAATACCTTATATAATTTTTAGTATCCTGAAAGAGATATTTAACTGTCTGCTGCCAGTCAGTGCCACTTCACTCGGTGAGAAACTTTAATGTGCCTTTCAATCAATATAACAAGGCTTTCCACTCTTTCCCGCCAAGAGCTTTGAGTGTAGCAACACTCTCGATAATTTACCAGTAAATTCATTTATCGATTCAAGAGCCACCTGTTCAAACTAAGCGTTCAAGTGCAACGGATGTAATTTACATAGTTTTGTACTCATTATTAGTAGTGGCAAGGTTGCGCATATAATTTTATTTTATTTTATCTAGTATACTCTTTCTAAAGCACGTGTGAAGAGAATTTCAATCCCATTTATGGAAAACGTAGCTCAATAGCGTGCATATAACTTATTAGATTCCCGACATGGATAATCTCGAATGGTCTCCAAAATGCCTTACTGATTAATTACCAATAATAGTATATTATTCAACAAGCATATAATAATAGCCATTATATGCGAATAGAATACTATATTTTGTCCACGACTATATTTATATCTGTTTAGGTATAAATTTTTTTTGTCAAACTAAAACACTATAGTTTATTACCTACATTTATAAAGCTTATTACTTCTTGTTATTGATAGATAGATTTATAGATAGATAGATAGATAGATAGATAGATAATTTATTAGTCTTTACCATCATACACATATGACATAGGACAAGTCAGACACAGTACAAGACAATAACAAATTATATATTTAATAAATATTCATTTCACTGTCTAATTCACTTTCCATATTAAATTATCTAGTAATATCGATCAAACACCTGCATAGTTATTAAAATTCTTGAAATTGGAAATTCATTATTTTCAATGTTTTGGATTGTGGAAACCAATAGTAGATGGCGCCACCACATTTTACAGATTGGGAAAATCCTCGGTGCCATAAATGAGAAACCCTGTAACCAGACACTTTTGATGGATATTCATCTTTCCGAGGGTCTTGTTTTCCTCTCAGATGAGGCCTCAAGATATACTTATCAGGAAAACGGGCTATAAGATTAATTATTTGCACATGTGGCAAAAAACTGAAGTTCATTAGGCTTTTGGTAAGGAAAACTGAAAATGCCTCAAGAGTGAAGAATATTTACCTATAATACTCAGCAACAATTTCTTGCAGATTCTCCGCAAATTTTTGCAATTTTTTTTGCAACCAGGCTGATTGAGGTTTTTGGAATAACGAGTTATAAACGTTCTCCATGTTTCATTTATTATAGAAAAATATATTTTTATTTATTTATTTATTTATTTATCAACGGGAGAATCCAATATAATGATACAAGAATAATATATTATAGACTAAAATGTTACATAGAAAATTTTTAACAAAAGTACAAGAGATTCGCGGGTTAATTGTCCGTGTTTATAAAAATACATTGCAATTATGACATAAATCTGTTCGTCACCAGTCATCATCTGATTATTGGTCAAGAACTTCTTCTGGGTCTAGAGCTCCCTCTAGCTCTACCCCGTCAACAACTTCTTCTGAGTCTACAGTTTCCTCTAATTCTACCTCTTGGGATAACATATTATCGCTGTCTTTATAATTCGAACACTGGCGTGACTCACACGAACCACAAATAGATGAGCAGACGACACGAGCGCCACGTAGAGCACACGCGCGGCGAACGACGGAGGAACGAATGTAGAAAATTATAGCGTATACATTTAGATATACTGGTTTTTCCCGGGGTATCAAAGGTATGACTTATATACATCGATGGAAAGGTGGGAGTTCTCCCATTACACTAGTTAAGGTTTTAAATGTTGGAAATAAAGAGCAGGGAGAAAAAAACCACCAAAAAAAAGTGCGTTTTTTCCTTGAGCCCGCGTTTTCTAATTTTATTGAAAAATGGACGACTTCGTCAAAAAAAGTAACTGCACAATCGAAAGGTAAACATTCTTAGCTTTCAAATGATGTATCATAGAGACCAATCGGATCATGTGTAAATTTTTAATTGATGGTTGTTCACAAAATTTCTCCGCGATCCAAAAACAGCAAAAATTTGGGATTCAATAAACAACGATTAAATGAAAATTAGAAAAAAATTAGGGTACACAAATTTCAGGGATGACAAAGGACCTCATGAGGACACATAATCAAGAAAATTTTGAGTAGATTAGTGCAATACAAAAAAAATAGGAACAAATTCCTGGCGGGGTCAAAATTGCCGGGGAGCAGAAAGTTTGACCCGTGTTCCGATAGGGCCAAAAGAGTCAAGCGTGACTCATTTCACAGGGTATGATAGCAGCAGAATTCCCCTTTCACCTGAATTTTGAATTATGAGAAAATATGCATTTTTCACAAAGTTATTGAATAATTTGTCCCCCCGCTGATGTGTAAATACACGGACTGTGCTCTCCGGCATACAGCACAGAAGCTTATTATTCGAGGTGCGCTTGGTGCCGTTTTTCTCGAAACCGGTCAAATTTTCGAGAAAAATCATAAGGACCATTTTTGTAGAAAATTAACTGAACTTTAATTTTTATCGGAACCAAAAATCTCTAACTGCCATATTTTACGAGATATTGACTGAAAACCTATTTTTCTGGTCTTTTGGGGCCATTTTCTCCGCCCTCGCACGCGTTTTCATGCAGAACTTTGTCTCATGTTTAATGAGGTACCAAATGCAACTTCCAACCGGAAGATGAAAATAGGACGTAATTTATGTTAACTTTTTTTCCTTTATATACTGGAATACCACGCCTTAGCGTGTTTAAATCGAACTTTAAAAAACGCGCGTGTTTTAAAGTTACCGTGGCAACATCAACAACTCGAGAAACGAGGTCTAAATCTATGGTCTAAATCATATCTGAATGACAATTTTTTTATTATTGATCTGACAGGAGTAGTTTTTGTAACGTCAAAACTTTTATTCGGACAATATTAAACAATGTCAAATTCATAAATTAAAATGTAAAGTGCCGTTGGTATTGTTTGAAATATTAATATTTCGATTTTTCAAATCTTTGGAAATGGTATTTGAATCAATACTATTGACATTCACAGAACTCAATAAGGTTGAACTTCCATCAAAATACAAATTAGTTGATGTTTTTCTCATTTCCATGACAACGCAAGGTATACATCATATACATCACGAATTCAACGATTTGACATTTAGTTCTTATTTCCATCTATGATTTCCATTTCTTGTTGTTGTAGTAGTTATAGACCAGTATTTATAATTTCAAAGTGCACCAATAAAAAAAAATACCGTGAAGTATTCGTGAATAACTGGTCAATAAAACAATTGCTCTATTTCGAGCAATCCGGCTTCGCCGTCGTGCTCGAACAATCGCGCGTGTTTTAAAGACCTTAATATCCACTTATACTTTAATATACTATAAAACGTCACTTTTGCTTTTGACATACATCAAACACATCAGACAAAAAACTGATGAACCGCATGATAAGACTGCATTAGATATCTAATCTACTAGTTGCCAGGGAGCAAACCCAGGACATGTAAATAGCATGTTGTTCAAGACAATAAAGTAGTTTCAAGTGATTTGATATCTTTTCAAATGGCTCCACAAAAAAATAGTAAAAAACCGAGAAATCACTTGCGCAACTTCAGTACAATTCTTATAGTTCTTTTCACGATCTAAGATCTGACCTGACCTCAGATGGGATAATGACATACAATAAAGCCATAAAAGTATCGACATGGGTCACTTTTTCTTTTTCATCAGGTGTAGTGCGGCTCTGCACGGTAAATCCGAAAAGTTTTATGGTTCTATTAAATAACAAGCCCAAGTCAAGTCAAGTCAGTTTCTTAGATCGTGAAAAGACGTATACTATTTTTAAGATCCCAATAATATGATAAATTAATATTATATATATGCTGTAATTATATGCGATATTTTTAAAAATAGATTCAAATAAAACAAAATAAAATATTAACATATTCAAATAAATCTCGCTTCAAGAATTTTTATAAAAGTATCTGTATAGTATTTTAGTTTTGACATTTCCCAGTTGAAACGCGCTCGTAAAATGTCGCTCTTTAAAATAGCGTTTTTGATTTATGGCACGTCTTTGAGTGATATGTAATGCGAAATTGAAAAGACTCGATATTTACAGCATATGGGAAGGATTGCAATTACGTTTCGGTAAATAAATATTAATTTCAAAACGTTTATATTTTTACAGTGCGATTCTTATAAAACTGCTATAATAGTCCAGTAACTGAAGGGGCAAACCTATCAATATATTTGTCCAATAATTTTTTTTGGCTTGATTTGTAGCTTTTGACAGGTACTTCAAAGGGAGAAAAAGTTCTCCAAGATTGCGCCTTGGCTAAGGATCCAAAATGGCCCCTAAGCTCCCCCAAAAACGGTTTCCCGCCATTATCTCCCGAAATATGCAATTTGGAAAATTTTTAATCGGGTAAAAAGTGAAGGTCGTTAAATTATCTACAAAAATGGTCTCTATAATTTTTTTCCAAAATGCAATAGTTTTCGAGATAATCGCATCCAAACGTCCCCTCGCTTACGCAGCTGCACTACCTCTATAAATGCTACCGTCTATAAAATTAACTTGTAAATCGGCGGACAAATTCTTCCAGAACTCGGTCAAAAATTAATATTTTTCGATGATTTAAAGTTCATTGTAATGGGAATATCCGTAGGTATCAATA
>CAJUYH010006494.1:13459-33454 GCA_910591685.1 Galerucella tenella | reverse complement strand
TTTGCTGATTATGCTCTAGCATCGGTGAGTGATAGAGATCTAAATAAAGCTATCCAAAAAATGAATAAAGCCATAAACAATATTTCTACATATTTAAAAACTAAAAAATTTAAACTAAATATCAACAAAACAAAGGCTATGATACTTACTACACCTTTCAAATACAGAGAAATAGATTTAAAGCAAATTGAAATGAAAATTGATAATGACAAAATTGAGTTTGTTATTGAATTTAAATATTTAGGATTTATGTTAGACAATCATTTATCACTGAATAGCCATTCTTAATAAATACAAAAAATTTTTTTGAAAAAACTGTATTTTTTTACAAGAGTGTCTCAGCACTTAACTATGCAGTCACGAATAACAGTATATAAGACTATTATACAACCACATTTCGAATATTGTCCTAATTTTTTGTACACATCTGATTTAAATTAAATGAGAACACTACAGAAATTACAGAATCAAGCAATGAGAATTATTTAGAGATATGACAGGAGTAACCCGATATCTTTAATGCTAGATACTCTAGAATGGTAATCTAAAGAAAGCAGACTTACACATTTTACGATGATATTATATTTACAAAATGATACATAATCTTCTACCTGCATATTTTGACAGATTAATAATTTTTAATAATCAAATTCACCAGTATAAAACTAGAATAAGAAATAATTTATACGTAAATAATCAAACAAAAACATTTAATACTAAAACATTAACTTTTAAAGGATTTATTACTTACAAGAGTCTACCTGAAAATGTAAAGTCTTATTCTGTTTAAAAAGAATTTATTAAGCCATTTAAGAGACCATTAGGATGATATCAAATTGTTAGGTACCTATTATTATGTATTTTTTGTATGTTAATAATATGTTTATTTTAATGTTGCTGTATATTAGGATGTACCTATTTCAATAAAGTTATCTATATCTATAAGAATTAAGAAAAAGCCTGCTTTGCATATAAAAATGTGTGTAGAAAAGCGTGTTTTGCACAGTGTTTGTAGCAAGAAATATTTTCATATTAAGTGTTTATTTGAAATTTTCCATATAAGTTCTTCCATATATTTCATCAGATTTTTGCGGCAATAAATGTAACATAACTCCATGGCAGCTTCTTTAAAATCAAATTGCGTACATACAAGATCTTTACTATCACTTTCTCATTCCACTTCGAGGTTTTTTCGATTTTAAAACTCTCACCTCATTGACAAAACGTCAGTTGAATTTAATTATTATTTATTAAATCAATAGATACGCAAATGGGGTGGCAGGATTCAATTTTTTTCTGTGCAAAATTAATTGTATCGATTCACTCTATTAATACGTTAGCTTACAAAATAGTGGAAAAGAGTTAGCTGATTGTATAATTTTCCACCATGCGTTAAAATTTAACGCTCCTAACAACCACTAATAACACAGCTCCAGGCCCAAAAGGAATTACATCAAAAACATTAAAAGCAGTTTACTCTATTATTTTAAATCCTCCATAATCAATCGAAGCTTTTCAACTGGTACTCTTCCTAATCAATGGAAATGCTCAGTTATCACTCCATAAATCACAGCTTAAGAAATAAACAATACTGCCAAAATATTTGAAAGTCAAGAAAATATTCAATTTCCGTTCTACAAACACGTGTAGTTGTTAGAAACTATAAAAGATTATAAAAATGTTCAAAAGTTAACGACAGTTCACCCCAAATAGGGGAATATTTTAAATTTAATGTAATTTACAAAAAAAATTGATGATTGTTTAGTCAATGTGTTGTCGACTTTTCAATTTGGTTTCATGTATATATACTTGACGAGTATCGCACTGATGGTAGCTTAACAGCCGAGAGCGCTTTGCAATTTTTTAAAAATTGAAAATTTTTACACAGATTACAATCTTTTCTTGACTTTCTAGGACGTCAATAAATCTGAAAAAACACTGGCAATATTTTTGGCTTTAGCTCAAGCCTTTGATACTTTATTAGAAAATATTAGTTGTATTTTTTTGAATTAAATTGTACTGTACTAATGATATGACCATATTTTAAGGTTTTTTAAATTAAACAAAAAAACAATAGTAGGCATTGAGAACGTCAACCACATTATTATTTATGTACAAAATCATCTGAACTGATACTAATTGCAAATTGGCACAAAGCTTGAAAGTAAATTAAGAATAATGGCACATGTATCGGAAACACAACAAAACAAAATATTGATGTTAGTTGAATATGGTGATTCCAAATATTAACATGATGAAGCAGCTCATCTTCCCAACGATCCAAATTCTAAATTCCTTGCTATAAGTAGATCTACAGTGAAGACATCAATAAACAAATTCATTAAAGCTGGTGGTACATATTTCAAGGTCTGTTAAACCGAAGAGTACAAATAATTAAGATAAAACTTCACCTGCTCTATTTAATATTCAGGAAAACCGTGAAATATCAACAGGTGTATTGGCAATTCCAAAGAATTGGTTAAGGATGATTTTCATAGACGATCACAACTTTGTAAAACAGTTACAGAGAAAATTGGGATGCGAAGCGGTGGCTTAGATTTTTTGGAACTCAGAATGAAGCTATATTCTGCTTGAACGGTTCTGTTGACAGACATAATTGCCGGTACTAGTCAAATTTTATACGTACACAGCGTCCACGAGAAGTTAATGTCTGTGCGGGTTTGGTCGACAACCATTTGATATACGTCCTTTTTTTAATTGAAGGTACGATTACTCCAAAATTAAATTATACCTGACATATATCGATTATTTGATTATGATTTTTATTCAGATATTTTGGGTGTAGTTGAAATGAATACACATAAATGATGTCAATTGAAGTCGTTTTCATAAAATAATTATCGATTATTTGTTATTCGACCTTTTGTGCTGGATTATTATTTGTGATGAATTGACTACCAATGTATTCGAAATATAAATACGACTGAAATGCCATTATGTCAAGAGCATACGTAATTGAAGCACGCATTTTTAATAACAGTTTATTCTAATTATTGTTTAACGCATGTGCCCCACATTTCTGATATAAATATATGTTCTCATTTGATATTATTGCCTAAAGAATGTATGAATAAAGAACGATATATTTTTGAATTGAAATCAACTTGTGCATTATTCAATGACTGTACGTTCAGAAAATTTTCAACTGAAACAAGATTACTGTAAAGTTTATACCTCTCAGGAACCCTTATCAAATTTGAGTAGGTACTCCCAAGTTTGGATTTTGTATTAGCTCTCGTTAGTTGAGGCTTTTACTTTGTTTGATTTGGTTAACAGTGATATATCACGTTAAAATGTAATCTGCCTATGGGTGAATCGAAAATATTACAAATTGCTCCAAACCTACCATCTGAGTGTTTACCTTGCCAAATTACATACATTATTAGTGAATATGGCACAAAAAATTGAACATGTACAATATTCATCATTAACACTAATGTATAGTTCACGAGTACCTACAACGCTGAATAGTACAGCAATCATCAGTCAAATCTCTCAAAACTCCTGGACGCTTATTCTCATCGATAGGACATAGTTGAGAGAAGTGAGTATTCTATAGATAGATAGATAGTTTATTTAGCAATAATGCTATTACAAACAAAATATTTTCAAAAAAATGACATATTAAATAATTCTACACTATGTACTGATTACATGTCAAATAATTGGATATAATATAATTACAAATAATTCATTTTTACATAATTAAAAGTTTCTCTTATGAAAGTGTCAAGGGTGATACACGATTTTATAGAAATTGGCAAATTATTATACAACAATAAACCTTTGTAAAATAGAGAATTTTGTGTTGAACTAGTTCTTGTAGTCGGTATATATATGTTACTAGATGTTCCAGTGTTGTGAGTATGTATATCTACAACAAAACTAATTTTGTTGGACATATATTTTGGAAACATATTAAGAATTATTTTAAAAATAAAAATTACGTTCTGTAAAACCATTCGCTGATTTAACACTTATAGATCCTAAACGGTTAAGCATATCTTTAATACCAGTGTACCTATTTACTCTTAAAAGAACCCTCATTGCTTTATTTAGTAAAATCTGTAATTTAGACTTCTCAGACTGGCTCAAATAATATAAAATTGTTGGACAATACTCAAAATGTGGTGCAATTATGTTTTTATATAATGTTACTCTTGTCATTATAGATAGATTTGAACTTATTCTCCTGAAATAATTGATTTTTTTACTAATTTTCCTATGAACATACTGACCATGTTTTTTAAAATTCAAATCCCTATCGATAATAACACCTAAGTATTTACATTCAGTAACAAGTTTTGAGGACTGACCGAACAACTTAATATCGCATGCAACATTACGTTTATTGTTGTTAAACAACATCACCACTGTTTTATTTGTGTTTACATACAAATCATTATCAATAAGCCACGATTCCAACAATTTAATAATATTTTGCATTTTATTCATTGTCTCTTCCACATTTTCACCATCTACTGAAATTGTAGTGTCATCAGCAAATAAATTTAAAACTAATAGAATATCAGAGAAGTTAACAATATCATTGATATATAAAATGAAAAGAAGAGGCCCCAATACTGTTCCTTGAGGGACTCCATACTTCACAAGAAGTTCACTGGACTGAAAATTATTCACTTTTACTCGTTGGTAACGATTTTCCAAGTAACTGCTTAACCATTCTTGTGCATTTCTAAGTATACCATATTTTTTGTTTTTTTAATAACAAGTCCCTGTTTATTGTCTCAAACGCTCTTTTAAAATCAAGAAAACCAGTACAAATGACTTTTTTTGAATCTATAAATTTCTTCCACTTTGAGACAACGAGTTGTAATGCAGACTCACAACAATGTTTCTCTCTAAAACCAGACTGATTTTCAATTGAAATATTGTTATTGTTAATATGTTCTAGAAGAAGTTCCTTTATGTATAATTCTATTATTTTTTCACAAAGAGGCAACATGTTAATTGGTCTGAATTCATCAAATTTTTTTGTATTTGTTACCTTTTGAATAGGTACAATAATTGATGTTTTCCACAAGTCAGGAAATTTACTTTGTTCTATACTTAAATTTATTATATCTGTTAATTTATCACTAGTAGAATTTAAGCTGTTCAGCATAATGGTTTTGGTAATCTCATCTGTTGAATAATCTTTTTGCAAATTTAATATTAAACTTTTTACTTTTTGTTGGGTTATTTTTTGAAAGTTGTATAAAGGTGTTATTTGGTTATTAATAATAACAGGATTTCTTCTATTCAGATCATGATCCCTATTAGCTATTATTAGTTCTATACTTTGTACGAAATAATTATTAAATGAATCGGCTGATGATTTATCATCTTCCACTAATATATCATTGAAGTATACAGCTTGTATCATCTCACCCTTTCCTTTACCCATTACTTTTTTAATACCTTGCCACATTTTTCTACTATTTCCTTTGTTTCTATCTATTAAGTTTTCAAAATATAACCTTTTCATTGATCGTATTAAACTAACAGCTTGGTTTCTTTTATATTTATACTCTACCCAATCGGTAGCCATACCTGTAATTATAGCCCTCTTATATGCCAGATCTTTTGATTTTTGTAAAGAATTTATTTCATTATCATACCATTCATAACCTATGACACGAGTAGGATCGTTCCTTGCTCTCTTGAAATTTCGAACCGCATTCTGGACCATGCGAAATACTTGGACATTGTTGCCGTATGTTATCAATGAATTGAAATGTATGTGGTAGACCATTTGCTCAAATAGTAGTTTAAGAGTAACAAGAAAACGTCATATCTTGATAGATGTCATTTTATATTTTAATCTTAGTGATAAAACTTTCAAATCATAGATATAATATAAAATAAAAATGGACCGGAAACCTTCAATCAGTTCTGCGCGAAAAGATGTATTAGTGCAGTTTATGAAGGAACATGAAGATTTGTAAACGGGCCGGTTTACTTCTGATTCATGACTTATCAATGTAAAATACGTTATGCGTATGCGATTCACATGAAAATATTGAATTCGTGTGCTTCAAAGCAGAAGAATAAAATTTCTCCTCTTCTACCAAAATTTCATAGGAAGGGAATCGCCGAAAATACGGCATATAAAAGTTCAATGGAACAATGGCGGATTTTCTCGTAGGAACGCTCACATCTCTTGGTCGAGAATAAGCACCCTGGAGTTTAATATTTTGAAAATCGTTAGACCTTGTCCTGACCCATTATTATGCCAGACGAAATTAATTCATTATTTCGTTTACTGTACATATTTATAAAAAAAAACCAACCATGTCAAATTTAAATCATTTAAATCACTTTTCAACGTGCAAATGCAATACCCACCTTCAACCCCTCCCTAATCACAGGTACAACCCCCAATTTTTTTAAATGGGAAGTAATGCTTGTGATACCTATATCATTTGAAAGATCTCTTTTTTTTCTCTATCCAAATTTAGAGTTTATTGCAACAATCAGGATAGAATAAAATAAAAACATATGGCTACTAAAATTCGCTATAATATAATTCTTACAATATATCCAAACATTATTTCTCGTTTAGGTCTTGATAATACAAAAGTAAGCAAAAACCATAGTGATGTAATTTTTAGATGGTATCCATCAAAAATACTTTGAAGAGTCTCCGCAGCAATGTTAGTTGGCTATCTATTTCTTTATTTCCAATTTCCATTTCTGAAATTATCCATCCTAACTGTGCATTTTGAAAAATCTAATAATGATGTCCCAATTTTATTGAATATAATATATGCAAAGGATTTCAAAGGAAATGGAATTTCTTCACAATATGTCAATGGAATTCACTGTTTCGACCCTTCCTTTGTGGAATCTACCCTTATTCCTATTTTAAATGGAGCTAAAAGTTTACAGTTAACTTTACTTTAATAATAAAATGTATAACAAAATTCTAAATTGATAAATATTTTGATATTGTAAAATATCGTCGTCAGAATGATCGAATCTAGCTTTCTATGGGTGCAATTACTTTGGGAGTGCTAATGAGGTTATCCTTAGTCTCCAGAGCCCAGAAGTGAACAGGATCCTGAGAGCTAGAGATTTTTGTCGGATTTTGGTATTGTTCAAGTATTTTGGCTGTGTGCTGGAAAATAGGATCTGTATCGAAATTTCAATATAATCTAGAAAAAATCAGCTTGTCAGTCAGACTTTCTTCTATTAGACAGTTGAACATTCTGTCTCATAATTTTGTATTCTCAATGATATCAATAACTTTCAGCTGGTGAATAAGCCACTACACAATTTAGAAGGTAAATATACGAACCAAATAAAATCCATCATTAGTATTGTCTGTTTTCCTCAAGAAAATCAAAATCAACCGAACCGATAGTGGGCACTGCAGTTTATTGTCCATTTATTCAAACACTCTATTGAATTGGTACAAAAATACTTATTATTTGCACTGGTAAGATCATAAAAATCGATGTATCTTGATAAATAAAATTGAATGTAGTTTTCTCGAATGGTTGCGTATAAAGGACCAAGATTTGTTGAGAAACAACATAGACTACTCATATAATCTTATAATTGTGATTACGTCATGCATTCACAATTCACTAAAACTTCCTAAACATTCTAATTACATGAACATTCGAAATAGTTCATTCAAATAAAGCATTCAGTGATCGTTTTAATGAGACACGTTTAATTGTTGGTTTGACAAGAGGAGTAGGTACATACAACAGATTTTAAATAAATGAATATTGTGATCAGCAATATGTGTAAATCTTTATTATCATAATCATCTGATTAAATTTGATTGATATTAGATTTGATTATTTAGATCACATTAGTGCACTATTTGGAAAAACCAACTATTTATATTAGTCTTGGAAAGTTAATTGCACGACATTGTCACTTTGCCGGTAGTTTAGATCCATTTTCCAAGCTGCATTTCCATATTTCCATTGGTATGGTGCCTTGCAATAAAGCATCATATGTTTGTTGGGGTGATTTATGATATATAATAGATCCGATAACAGAAATCCAATGACAAATCATAAAAATACCTGGATAAAAGCTTTTGATACTATCCTGATTATTGGGCATTTCTCTTTGTTTGTAACATTGGTAACCAAATTTGACCAACTTCCACTGAAATACTAGCTACACATTTATCCGCATTCAGTTGTATTGAAGCACTTCCTCCAATTTATCGTCTTTTATTTTTGGGGATCTTTCAATATTATGTGCGCCGAATCCCATTGAATGATGCCTCTCTTCCCAAGCATATTTAAAAATACCTGATTCAAAGAGCTCCTCATATTTGGGGATGGGACAGCTCGGCATGAAATCGGGCACTAGTATCACTGTATAATTAATTCCTGCCAATATACTGAGTAGTGAAATTGGCCTGCAGTTCTCAATGCAGCTCCTATGTTTTGGGCACGGCTATCATGTCTCTAGTTCACATTTAATCTCACCAGAATCCAGTGCTCACATTGTAGAACTCTTTTCTTTACTTCAAGCCTCACATTCTATAACCCACGCTACAGCTATACAAGAACGATACCAACAACTCTATCATGAAGGTGTAATCGTCACACTATTTTAGATTCCCTCGCAAGTAAAATATGCAGCAATATCAGATCTTCCGATGGAGAAAGTTCAACTGTACCAAGACATAAAAAACTTATTTAAAAATAGCACTTACTCATCATGACAAGAACGCTGGAACTGAACCCCATGCGTGAGATCAGTCAAACCGTCAAGCCATTGTACCTTCCTCATTACCAAGAAGAAATAAAATAATTATCAGAAGACTGAGAATATAGCCATCCAACGACTTCAGAACGCCCTCCTTTATGACATGATTGCAACACCATTCTTTCCGTCAAACATATTATCATTCAGAAAAAGACGACATTTAGAACTTTTGAACACCCTACCAAAGATTCTGAATTCTCCGGACCAAATACACGATATTCCAAATTACTTAAAAGACAATAATTCCCGCACCCAAATATAATCGGTTCTATTATAGATAAGTTGAGAATGTAACTATTTATTTTGACTCTACTTTGTATTATTAACAGTGTAACTGTGTCAATTGCCTCTGAAGATGAGACACATTCATTCAAATTAAAAGAAGTTCACATTTCTAGGTAAAAGCCTGTTTCATCGTTAGTTATGCTTATCTTCAAACGTCTTACAGGTGGTAACTCATGTGAAGTTTCTCAAGGACATTAAGTGTCATTTATATAACTAGGAGTATACGTACTTATACGTATGAAGAGTATGAACACATTATTCAAAGGCCGATTCATGCAAGGTGCATAATGAATACATTTTTATCACATTATATCTACACTTAGGTAATAGTATATTACGTAACAAGAGTTGTAAGTAAACCATTACGCACGAAATGAAAAAGTTTATGCACGAAGTCGCGCAGCAGCGAGTGCTTAAACCTCATGAGTGCGTAATGGGATTACAACTCTTGTAACGTACTATACTTTTTCTACGCCCATATATTTTCTTCTGAGCGCTCATAATTTCATATTTGTTACTACTAACAGACATATTCGTAGGTAAAGTTGAGAAAATGTTCGGATACTATATTTTGTTACAAAAATTGACAGCATAAATGAGATGACGCTTATTTCCATATCAAGAAAACAGGTATTATTTTTTTTAGAAATTGTATAATGTGTTGCCGACATTTAGGGTCATCACTCTTTTAAACTAAAATGTATTTCTCTAATGCTAAAAGCTTTTATGTTTTTTCATTGATTGAAAGTATTTAAATAAACCAAATAGGTAAGGTAGTACGTAAATAAATATTTGATTGTAGATAATTTAATTAAACCAAGAAGTTTGAGTTTTCTTCTCAAAACGTACGTGTATGTTATGAGATCTTATTACGTGCATGTTATTGTTAAATGTCATTTACAAGGAATGTTGACAGTGCGATTTTTGACGTTTACAGACATGGGCGTAGAAAAAGTACATTATCACTGCCTAATCAAAACAGTTCATGAAACGAGTTAATTATGAACTGACAAGAAGGACAAGAATGACAATTGATGAACGTCATATTATTTGAATCGTTTGTGGTTGTGTTGGAAAGTCGGTTATTTACAATTATTTGGATGTTATGAGGTTCTCTCGGCAAAAACGTGTTGGAATATTATCAGCTTCACTACTTTTAAACGTATTAGTGGTTACTCCAAATAGAAGGAGACCTCAAAATGACAGCTGTAACATTTTTGGCGCATGAGATTTCATGGTTTTCACTAAAAATATAATGAAATTATAATTTCAAGTTGGAAGTAGACCAACTTCTTAATGCAATAGTGTAATTGAAATTCAATAATTTGGTTGCATGAACATCATAAACGGCACCATAGTAATTAACTTTTTCTAATGTAAATGAAGTTATAATTTAATAAAAATGTAATGATAATGAACGTTGCATGAATCCGCCTTGAAACATTTGTTTTGATAATGCCAAACAAGTATGTATTCATGAAAACCATACCAAAAATATACAGTGGAATGAGTTGGTAATTCAATGTTGTTATCAGTAGTAATAACCCAAGGACATTGATAATTGTTCGAAAAAATTTGATGACACATTTCGAAAGCTTGGTGCTTGGAAACAGACCAACGCCGTAGGCGGAGGTCCGTTGCCTACAAGCAGCAAGCTTGAGAAAGTTGTCATGAAATTTTTGAGCATTTATCAATGTCCGAGGGTTATTCGGATAGAAAATTTTGTGCCAATTTTTTTTGGCATGTTCGATTCTATAAGTTCATTAATATTTTCCTCAGTATTACAACAAAATCGTGACATTTCGAAATATTAAATATTTGAAACTTCTAAATCAGAATAAATAATCAATATATGTCCACAGCAACGTGAAAAAAGCCCATGGTCTGTTATCAGTATAATGTTGAAATGATTGGGTGAAATTGTTCATTTGATAAAAAATGAGGAAATTTGATTGGTTCTTGGAGCTGTCAAAAAACTTTCTTTATTGAAAAATACGTTTTCTCATTGTTTTATGTCCAATGAAAATATGCACGTTTGAAGAGAAAATAGTAAATTTGGAACATATTATTTCCAAAGTAGGTGATCATAAAACATCGTAATAGTGCCATTCATCAGCATTGTTTTATTTGCTCATTCAATTCTTCATGCCAAAATACACTTCATAAACCTAATCGGGGAGCAAAATTAACGATCTTTTTTATTGAATTAATTGAATTGAAGTTGGTGAATAATAATCTATCGAAGCCAAAGCTTTTCAATTATTATTAAAGCAAATGATTTTGTTCATATCTATCGAATCAAACTGGTTCATAGTAAGTTCAAACTAAAGTACATAATTTTTAAATAGATACACAAGTATTTTATATCATTGTCGAAGAGTGTTTCACCATACTTATATTTTTATCAAGCATCTCCCATTTCCATTAAGTTCTCGAGATTTTTTTTATGCATAGTGCTAATGGTTTACCAGATGTAACAGTTGAAGATTCACAAATAAGTACACTCTTCGACAATGATATTGAATCATCGCTGATCCATTTAAAATTATTGAGAAAATAATGTAGTTGCTTCAATTATTATTATTTGCAAGATCATTCGGATTTGTAAATCTCATTGAAAATCTCTGGTTTCAATAGATTATTATTCTTCACTTCTACCCAATTATTCAGGGCGTTGAACTTGTTACGATTATGACGGAAAATTGGTTATAACTTTCAAAATACTCTGTATAACAGAGTTGTAGTGGAGCTGAAGCTGATTTCACTTTTGAAATTGAATATAGACTGTGTCATCTTTATACAATGGTACCATGAACGTAAGATGAAATTTGTGTAAGGCGTTCGATAAAAATTTTTAAGGGGTTTAATTTATTTGGACAAATTTCCTCCTATTATGGGCGTATGATTAGGTTAGGTTAGGTTAGTGTGATGAAATTGACATAGGGGATTAATTTATATAGACAAATTTCTCCCATCATGGAGGCACGATGAAATTTTTAAAAGGGATTTGTTTGTATAAATCATGAGCATGCCACAAAATTTTCCGAACAGGTGTAATTATCTCATAAAATTTCCATTTGCTATGGAAGGAGGAGAAGAAATTTTGAGAGTGGTTAACTTATTTTCTGATAATGAAGACTGTAGAGTATGTATGGGTTCAATTATAAGAGTACATGGGACATATTTTTTAATTACTAATGATTATAAGAAATTGATGCTGTGAACATTTTGAGAAAGAACTATGTGAAAATTCAAAGGTATTACTTAATGTAGAGTAACTATTTGATTGAATTCAGTGTTATTTTATGATTATTTGGATAACTGTTTCTGGATCATAAAGATACTTTATATAAAGGCAACAAACCATAGGCTACGGTGTAGGTTGAAATGTCCGCCAAAACTTTGGTGAGAGAGAAAGAGTCAGACGATCAGAGATTTTTATGTGTTGGTGTCTACAGAATGCGAGGCCTTGCAGAAAGACCTCTAATTTTCTACCTTTCATTCGGAGAAAATTGTTGAGAATAGTTGTCCAAAATTGTGATTTTATTAAAAAAGAGTTAGGCAGCAAAAAAATTACAAGAGATGTTCGAAGTTTTGTCCTTTTACATTTATACATAATTTGCAGCGATTTCTTATTAAAACTCTCATATCTTGGAAGGACTGGAGATTGCCTGAAATAATAGCTGTAGCATGGATTCTTTTTATTTTGTGTCAAAAAAATCACAAGTTTGGACAAGTATGCTCAACAATCTTCTCTGAATTTTCAGATGCATTGCTGTTTTTCAATAAATATCTTGAAAACTACAAGGTTATGCGTTTTTCACGTGAAAACCATCGAGGAATACAAAATAAAATGAGGATAGTTTCGAATGCCAGTGGCGTGAAAAGTTATCACATTTAAATTTTCATAACTTTAATACCGTGCATTTCAAAAAGTAAATAGGCTCGACCCCTCAATCCTTATATCAATATGTCCAATTTTACGAGATGTACTCGTATCTACATGAAAACGTTGTAAGTGTCATTTGAAAACACCCTGTATAATTTATCTAGTTAAAAATTAATTCAAAAGGTTCACTTTTTTTGACTTTTCGTTTTCTTACGTTGAAAATAGGTTGATAAATTAAGCAAACTTCGTTAAAATTAATATTAATGGAAACATTTTCTTTAAAAATATATTGGCCTTTTAACAGCAGGGGAATAGCGAGGTCAACCAGGCTATATGCACAAACGGGAGCAAGTTTATTCTTAATATTTGCATGATATTTCGTTATAATACTTAAACTAACAATGTGTATCATATTCGGACCAATGATGCAATCAACGAGTTCACTAGCACTCAATTAACCAGAGAATTTCAATTGACTGATTCGTTTGACTATCGCATTAAATATTTACAACTAAAATAATTATGAAAATGATACATTAACATATTTGTTTTAAATCGTTACAGGAAATGTGCGAAACGCATTAAAAGTATGCAAATGAAATCAGTGAGATAGGAATGATAAATCAGCAATATTTTGAGTGTAGTCGTGTTCCTTGACCAAATCATGCGGCTTAGAACAACTATCCGAATTAGGATTAATTACGTCGGTATCCGATGTTTCTGGTTTTTCGTGGTATTTGGAAATATTGCTGGAGAAACTGGAGACGCAGTGCAATACATTAGAGGCAAAGGTGAGTAAATTGAACGTATGAAAATATTTTTTTCATATTTAAATTAACAAAATGTGAAATGGAAATCAACGATTGTTTGTTCGTTAAACTAGCAAATGTGTAATATACTGGGTGTCTCAATATATTCTGACTGTTTTCAAGAGCTTATATCTTCGAAACGGTTCTAGATAATAAGATGTGGTTTTCACAGTTAGGTTTAAAATTACCGTAAGTTTTGTTATGACACATTTATATAAATGGCCTACTTTCGGTTCACCAGTTAGAAAAGTGACGTATTTTCAGAATACAGTAGATGTAATTTTTTAAATAGGTCACCCTGTATATTTAACAATTTCTTAAAAGACGCATATTTTTACTTTATAACGGTGCATTGAAGTTTAAAATTGGTGCACAGAAAACGAAGTTAGATAACTTTAACTGGGATACTGCAATGATTCACATATCTTATTAATAAATAATAATCAAGGAGGCGTTAATATGTCACATCACATAAATTTTGCGATTATTGACAGAGCGTCACGTTGTGTTTTATATTTAATGAAATTGAAGTGTTCAATATCTCAAAATGCAGTATACAGCACAAGAAGAATCTCAAACAATATTTTTATATGCCCAAACTCAATCCTATGTTCAGAGTAGAAGCCTATTTAGAAGACAGTTCAATAAAAATATTCCTGCTACAAATACCATTAAAACATGGTTAACCAAATTTAGGAATATTGCTTCTATATCTAGAAAAAAGAGAACTGTAAATGGAAATTTAGAAGAAATATTATCTGTTTATGAGCTTTTACAGAGAAATCCGAAAATTTCAATTATAAAAATAGCATCAAATTTGGAAATGGACAAAACTAAAGTTTTTAGAATTTAAAAGTTCTCAAATTTAGACCTCACAAAATTCAAGTTCTACAAAAAATTAACGATCGGGACCATGATATAAAATTGTTCATGTGTGAAACTTTAACAGATTTGTACAGAGCATCTTTATCCAAATTTTAGAATTATTATGTCTGATGAGGCTGCGTTCCATATAAATAGACAAGTTAATAAACATAACTGTGGAATTTGGGGATTAGAAAATCCAAGAGAATTTCATCAACATAAAAGAGATCCTCCTAGAGTTAATGTTTGGTGTGCAGTGTCTCGTGAAAAATTATATGGGCCTCTCTTTTTGTGCAGAAAATACAGTTCGTGGTAATAATTATACCGATATGTTGGAAAACTTTTTTTATCGCCAGTTAGAACAAGATGGTATTTTAAACCAAAATGTTTACTTCCAACAAGACGGGGCTCCACCCCATTATTCCAACATAGAAAGAGAATTTGTTAACCAACAATTTGGAAATATTGGATTTTTAGGAGTGGTCCAATAGAATGGGCTCCAAATTCTCCAGACCTGACTGTTCCAGATTTTTCTTATGGGGATATGTGAAAGATAGAGTCTACAACCCTAGGCCTGCTACTATTGAAGAATTAAAAAATAACATAAGGCAGGTAAGTAATGGAAAATATTCCTCTTGAAATGCTGACAGCAGCATTTGACAACTTAATGGTTCGATTCCACAAATGTATAGACCAAGAAGGAAGACACATCGAACATTTGTTTTAGAGTGTCCTAAAACATGTTCTTATTTGTTTTTTACTGTTCAGTTAAAATTACTAGCTAATTAAGTTTTTGTTCATGACAATTTCAACTTAATACCTGAATCATTACAGTATCCCAGTTAAAGTTATCTAGCTTCGCTTTCTATGCACCGATTTTGAACTTCAAGGTACCGTTATAAAGTAAAAATATGCGCCTTTTAAGAAATTGATAAATATACAGGGTGTCTCATTCAAAAAATTACATCTGAAAATACGCCACTTTTCTAGCGGGTAAACTGGAAGTAGGCCATTTATATAAATGTGTCACAACAAAACTTACGGTAATTTTAAACCTAACTGTGAAAACCGCATCTTATTAACTAGAACCGTTTCGAAGATATAAGAAAACAGTCAGAATATAATGAGACACCCTGTGTAATTAATATTTACAGCATATACCTATTTCATCCTACCGAAATTAAACTAGTAGAGTAACAAAAAAACTAGATTCTTCCTCCTAAGACTTTTCTCGGAAAGAAGATCTGTTATAATGTGGAAGTCATAGAACCGATTAAAATAATAACATGTTACTGAATATAATCAAGAACTCAAAACCAACACTACTCAATACAAATGAAGCAGCGATAATCAACTCTTACGGCGGCAAATTTTCACCAGTCCGATATTGACAACAACAATAATAATAATTTAGAACTAACAGATGGAGTAGACGAAAATATTGATACTATCAACGTCAATCCAAATTCTGCTGAATTTTGGATTAGAAAAATCAAACTTTGTAATAAAATCTCAATACCTTGGTGGAACCAATATTGTATAGTACAGGGTGGGGCAATCTTCTGACATCGGAGGATTACATCGTTGCAGTGAGAGATAGAACTTTATAATTTTGTGTGAGCTAATACAGTTACTGAGGGCACATTTTGAAAATACTTTCGATTCTACAGGGTGTTCCAAAACCGCGTAGCAGCACAAACTTACATTTTTTTAAATAGAAAGTACTATATTTTGTTCAAGAATCGAAAAGATCTTACCGAGAGCGTTACAAAAATATAGCACTTTAATATATTATAAGGGTGTTTCACAAAGATATGGCCAATTATTAGCAAAAAAACCCCTCTTTAATACTCTGCAAAACAGTAAATTAAAATAAATCAACAGGTCTCTGTATCCAAATGTCATACACACATCATTGGCTGTGCTCAGTATTAATTACTTTTTTCATCTGTGGCTTCTTTAATACAGGGTGAAACAAAACGCAAATCAAGCAATATCTCAAAATTTATAAATGAATCACCCTATAAGTCTTTTTACAATTTGTTAGAACAATTAATAATATTTCAAACGATGTATTACATTTAGGGCATGAGTTAATGGAAAATCGTAAATATTTTATGATAATGGTCAAAAACAAGTATTTTACGTACTCAAATAAAATGGTATTAAATTTTTACATGCAACCTCTTGTAAATTTTAACATTTCTAAGGCATAAATACTAATCGTAATTTTTGATGCATCTACAATATCTAATCAATGAAATAAAATGTTTGCTAATATCGTAGGTACCTGGAATTACCAAAAATTTCATATTTATTCATGTTTCACTTTCAAGAATTGTTATTATAGGCTTGTTTTAGAATGGGCGAAACATAATCAAGCCCTATTTTTGATTATATCAAGTGGGCTACTATCAAAATAGTATCTACTAATAAATGTCAAGGAAATATTGCTGTATTCTTCGTTTGTGGTTCCAACAAGATGGAGCATCTGTATATCACGTTCGTTGTGTACGTCGGTGGTTAAACAGATATTTTACCGACAGGTGGATAGGACGTGGTGGACCAATTTCGTGGCCACCTCGATCTCCAGAACTCACACTAATGGATTTCTTTTTATGGGGATACATCAAGCAACTTGTGTATCAAACGGAACCACTACCAGAGAAGACGTGAAAGAAAGGATTCGTAACACATTTTCCACAATAACATTAGCTATGTTGGAAAGAGTAAGATCCTCGTTTTTGAAAAGAATTGTATGGAAGTCAATGGTCGCCATTTTGAACACTTAGCATAAACTACTATACTTTATATAGAATGTCAATGTTTATTTATGTAAATGTGAGTGTTCGTATAATGTTGGTTTTCATAATTGTTAGTTTTTCAAAAATAGGAAAAAATGGAAAATAAAATACAAGCTTGCATTTTACATAACTATACTGTTTGTGATGACTTAAGTAATTATTTCGTAAAGACTACAAACTGTTTTTATATTTATTAGTACCTTAGAAATGTTAAAATTCACAAGATGTTGCATGTAAAAATTTAATACCATTCAATTTGTGTACGTAGAATACTTGTTTTTGACATAAAATATCTACGATTTTCCATTAACTCATGCCGTAAGTGTAATACATCGTTCAAAAGTTTATTAATTGTACTAACAAATTGTAAAAAGACTTATAGGGTGATTCGTTTAAAAATTTTGAGATATTGCTTGATTTGCGTTTTGTTTCACCCTGTATTATAGAAGCCACAGATAAAAATATTAATTGATACTGAGTACAGCCAATGATGTGTGTATAACATTTGAATACAAAAATATGTTGATTTATTTCAATTTACTGTTTTGCAGAGTGTTAAAGAGGCGGTCTTTTTTGCTAATAATTGGCCGTATCTTTGTAAAACACCCTCATAATATATTAGAGTGCTATATTTTTGTAACGCTCTCGGTAAGATCTTTTCGATTCTTTAACAAAATATAGTACGTTCCATTCAAAAAAATGTAAGTTTGTGCTGCTAAGTGGTTTTGGAACACCCTGTAGAATCGATAGTATTTTTAAAATGTGCCCTCAGTAACTGTATTAGCTCACATAAAACTTTAAAGTTCTATCTATCTCCACAACGATGTAATCCTCCATTGCTCCACCCTGTAGATAGTGCCCTTAAAACCATCAAACATCATTTCAAAAATTTAAGAGCTCAATCCCGAATGAGAAAAACTTTATGAGAATATTGATAAAATTGATTTAGGTGACATCTTTGAACTCCCAGACCTTCTTAATAGGTATATTAAGGAATATTCGCAAAATGCAAAGAAATAATGGCTACAGATTCATATCTTCACTTTTTAATAATAATAATTTCATATCCTACCAGCTTGAAATACCTGAGATTCTGGCCAACACCTTGGAAAATAATTCTAGCAATTAAAATTCACTTTTTTGAAATATGAAAGCAACACTAACTTCAACATGTCAATTCAAACGATACATCCAATTTGAGTTTCCCAATCTCATTCTCAGAATTTGAAGATGGGTACTCCTAGATTAGATATGAAGAGGTGACTAATCGGCATAGCCAATCAGCCGCGAGACTGAATCATGTAATTTCTTGCCGGTGGCTTCTCATCGCCTAGTAGGTACAAGAAACTGCACATCTGCCAGGCAATCGCACTGACAAATAATGTGCTCAGCAGTTTCCTCCTCTAGGTGACAGAATCTGCACATGACTTCGTCTGTCAACCTCATTAGCTTTGCATGCTTGTTAAGCTTACAGTGTGAAACGAGAAATGATGTTTTAAACACAAAAAAAATGATGGAATGTACCGCAGGTTCTAGGTTCGGAGGTAAACTAAGCCAATTCGCAGGGCTTTGTTACCTTATGAATCTCAAGAAAAAAATTTATTTTAACAAAACTAGGAAGACGAAAAAATATTTTAGGGCGCCACTAATTTTCTTTCCTGGAATAAAATCAGAAACAAAATCGAATTAAATGGTCAGCTAAATTTTAAACTGTTATATCAAAAGACTTGGATTTTCTGTGTAGTTAATAAAACTATCCAAGTAAAAAAAATGTATTTAATCATTATCTTGAAATTCACAATAAAATTGTGATGGAAGGGTTAGTAATCAAGTGCATAAAAAAAATCCAAGATTTAGTACGAAAAAATATGTAGGAAGGTGAAGCTTAACTCTGTACATTACTTAATTGGTGTCCCAGTTCACTCAACCATATAACAAATAATATTTGATTGGATTTTTTCTCACCATGAGACTGGAAATATCTCAACTTAACCTCTAAAATGACAGCCGCTACACACTGGAATGTATGGAACGGTAGTGGAATTTGTAGAACTTTGCTCCCTGTTCAAAGACTGGGAAGCTTGATTTGTCCCACGGAACTAGAGCCGGCACTCACACAACCATTGCACTCCTAAGGACCTTCTAGGAACCTCCTAGGACCTTTGTACTTATAGGGGCCGCTGTACTCCAAGGGACTGTTTATACTCCAAGGGACTGTGCAGTAATCTAGATTCTTATTAGATACGTTGGCAACTATTCGCTTAAAAACTGTTGAAAAAAATTTATAATTCAAGGATTACTGCACAGTTCCACACTTGTTGAATTGTAGACAGACGATGAGAGAAGACCTGCCGGTACCTTCTCCTTTCATATTTAAAAACACTTCTAAATTTTAAATTTTTGGTCTATTAGTTTATTCCACCACGAATCACAAGTGTGAAATAATTTCTCAATTTTTCGAATGCAATATTTTTAGGAAATATATAAGAATATTTCATCAAAAATCAAAATTCTAAAGAAATTCATCAATAAATACAGGGTGTTTCATTGGGAAAGGGCCTAACTTCAACTGTTGATGGGG
>CAJUYH010006494.1:0-13359 GCA_910591685.1 Galerucella tenella | reverse complement strand
TTACAATGTTTTATCCCTAACTGTTTTGTAGATTTTCCGTTTGCCAACAAGAATCACAGTGGAAATAAATAACGCAAAATATGTAAGTTCATGTACACCTGAACGATCTCTGTTCCATTTATCATGCACTGTCGAGCCTTCTCGCTAAAATACGACGATTATGACTTCTAGTTTACTTTTAATACCCCCTTTCAGACAATTTAACCAGTTGTGAATTACACAAAGCAAATGATTAATTATCCCAATGCTCAGCACGGTTGAATTTATCCTATTGTGAAAATACTGAGATTTTAGTGAGTTAAGAGATATTAAGTTCAAATTCAACTTAAGGAAAAAAAAATATGGGATTCCTCAGCGCACATCTTATGCTCCAAAATAAATTTTCTAAATAGATTTTCAGCTCATTTATTCATTAAGGCTCACAGTATACACTATACTTAACAGCCAATTGAATCCAATTGAGCAAAACATCCACACCAAACATTCTTTTACACCTAACACAAAGATAGAAGTACTACATATTTGCGATAAGGAACAGAAAAAGAGAATCAGAATTTAGAACACACTTAAGAGATTCATGATATGAAGTGAATAAACAGATAATTTTAGGGAGCTCTCCACTATTAAACTGTCTTTTTGAGTAAAAATTGAATTGTGAAGATCAGAAGATATAATTTTTCTATATCATTGCACAGTTATTCTGATTTTAAATGGGAAATAAGATATCGAGGATATTTCCATAGAGCCAATAATACCTTAGCTTTGATATTATTTGTAATAACATATCATATCTCTCTTTTTCTATTCATATATATTAAGTCAATCACATTTACTATTTGGTCTAGCCAAATTATGTAACATGAAATGTAATTTCTGTCTTTCTGACGATGGTTTTCCATCAAATAGTGGAATTGACTGAAAACAGTTCGTTAGATCACTACCAACAGCTTCCTTTAAATTTTCTTATGTTATTTTCCACAAGAGACACTATTGTTTCAGAAAAGTCGAAAGATCACATAGAAGTTATATAAATAAACTTTCACATGATAATACGCCTGCTCGCTTCTACAGTATGTTTATTGTTCGGAGGTTACTATCAGTAGAACTGGAAAAATGTGCATTCCCATTCGATATCTGACCTGGAGTAGATTCTTTCATTGTAGGTCATCTTTTTTAGATTGTAGGTAGGAGTTCTGAAAGGAGTTGAATATTCTCCGAAAATAAACAACTATTTCTCAAGCTGTAGCCTTCAATGGAAATGTAATTATAATTCAATAAAAATTAATACAAATCATGATACTAGACTATTCCATTCTATTCGTTCCATTCAATTGCTGATGGAGTATATAATAAGCAAAATGATAATCTTTTTTTTATATTATAAATGACCACATCATTTGCTAACTAACAGAAATATTTTTTGAGGAAAACGTTCCAAAGAACTACTTATCAAGCAAATATCCATTAAAAAATCAAAACTCAAGTTTGTGCTTTCATTAGAATATCAAAAATAAAAGTTTTATGTTATAACCTCCCAATAAACTTTGATTTTCACAAAATCGATTGAAAATCCCATTTTTCTCAATTCTCAAGGATCAAAAACCCAATACAATATTCATTCAGTTACATCAAATATCTTCATTAGTAATCTTGTATTGCGGTTAACAAAATTTTTCCTTTTTTCAGGAGACGTTGTCGATTTAATCGAAGGATCAAATCTGTATGAAGAACCACAGGGAATTGTTAGAATTCTAGGAAGATGTATAAATGATACCGACGATTGGACTCCCACCAAATCAGATTGGGCATATAGGTTAGTGTCAAAATGAGCACATAATTAGGTAAAAAGTTTGATCCAATTTTTGGGTGTATGAGTATAGGTACCATTATTATCACCATTACCAAGTTCTACAAAATCCATGAGTATGTATTTATTGATAGTGGCATTGATAATAGGAGGAGAAATATTTGGTTTTACTACCGGTTATATATTTGTAATTATCTCCAAAATTCACGGAATTCTTTTGCCTGTTATTGTCGACCACTGAACGGCTACTTCAAAGTATAAGAAAATTGAACGTCATAGTATATTAAGTAGAAAGAACTGAAAGCTTTGTTTACCGGTCGACAGCAATGTTTGGAGGCTGAGCGTAGGAAAGCCTACAATTTTGCTGCAGACCGGTAAAACCCTTAACGTTCGAGATACTAATACGCAATCGTATTCGAATAAATTTCGAATAAAATAATTTAAATTTCTTCGAAATGTACCAAAAGTAAAAAGTGACATTTATACTTCTCGATCAGTTTAAAATATAATTTGCATTTTGGTATAATAAGTAGGCGGTTGCCGAATTGCCAATGATATAATTTAATAATCGTTGGGCAGTTGCTAGGTGTTTCCAAAAAATTAGTTATTAACAAACAAATGAGACTTAAGATTATATTCCAAAGTCCGTAATTGAACTTGAATTCTCGATTAATTTACTAATATAAATGAGTGAGAATAATACTGAAGTAGAAAAAGCGTGGCAAATAGGATGTGGAGCAATAATCACAGGAAAATCCAGGAATCGCTATGAAAAAATATATAAATCTCCCAATTTTTTCTGTTCCTTTTTTGCAATGAATGAAGTAATATATTATTTAGGACCACTTGAATGTAAGTACGTCGGTAAGTAATTTACAATACTTAGGTTGTTTTTACTGATTTCCAAGTCTAACACGTCGGTAAGTGATTTACTCACAGTTCAGACGTCGGTAAGTAAATTACTTACCGACGTCTTAGCCCTACATACATTTAAGGTCCTCAATAATATATCACTTCATTCATTCATTTATATTTTTTCAATGGATAGAACCGAACAGAACAATATAAAAAGAAATGAATAGCATAAAAACAATTTCACCAAAATGCAAATTATATTTTAGATTGATCGAGAAGTGAAAATGTCACTTTTTACATTTCATTCATTTCTAAGAAATGTATAGTATATTAAGTATCAAGAACGGTAAGGGTTGTTTACCCGGTATTACCCTTAACGTTCGAAATGCTTATACCATTTTTTGCGCGATCGTATTGAAATATTTGAATTTCGAATAAAATAATTTAAATTTCTTCGAAATGAACGAAATGTCAAAAGTGACATTTATACTTCTCGATCAGTTTAAAATATAATTTGCATTTTGGTGAAATTGGTTTCATGCTATTTATTACTTTTCATATTTTGTTCTGTCCGATTCTGTTCATTAAAAAAATATCAAACTTCTTATTTTTTTTGTTCCTTTTGTGTAATGAATGAAGTAATATATTATTTAGGACCACTTAAATGTATGTAGGGCTAAGACGTAATTTACTTACCGACGTCTGAACGGTAAGTAAATCACTTACCGACGTGTTAGACTTAGAAACCAGTAAACACAACCTACCGACCTGACAACCGATGCTGTGAATAAACAAAAAAGATCGATCGCGCAAAAAATTATTTTATTCGAAATTTATTTTAATACGATCGCGCAAAAAATGGTATAAGCATCTCGAACGTTAAGGGTAATACCGGTCTCCAGCAAAATTGCTGTCGACAGGTAAACAACCCTTACCGTTCTTAATACTTAATATACTATAGAAATCGAATAAGATGACACATTTGAAATCGAAAGTTACCATAGTAGGTGGAAAGGTTGATATATTTCTAGAGCTGGTTGTGTGCCGATGTGGATAGATATTGTTATTATTAGTATTGTGGTTCCTAATAATGATTTAAATCATTTTATAAATTTTGATTTCACAGGAAGTACAAATCAGAACATACCCAATACGTACAAATTAGGTCTGGGACATTGGGACCAGCTTATGACTCAATATAGAAATCCCAAAGATATCATGTGCTGTCTGATAGTAGGAATTGGCCCATGTAAAGAACAACCCAATTTGCACCCACTTACAATCGGTATCTGCCTTGTCAAATGTATATTATTCTCCTTATCAATGGGGTTGACTGACTTTCCATCGATTATTTCTTATATTGGAACCTCATTCAGATGGATATAAATTTTCCAATATGCCTTTATAATGTTTTAATATGGAATTGACATATTTGTGATAGTACTTCCTTTAAAATTGAGATTTTGCTATAGTCATCTTCTTTCGAAATGTTTACATCTAGCCTCATGAAGTCTTCCTGCAATGTTATAACTTTGCTCGTCCATTGCAGACAAAGAGATTATTTGGAACTAGTTATCCCTACCGTTCCAGTGAATTCTGCATTTGACAAAATAACTGTCTAAGCTTCGTCACATCAAGCACCCAAGTATAGTTTATGGGGAAATTTGGAACTAGTAGTACAGTTTTGACCTGTTTCTAGCTTAATATTCGTGCTTGGTGTTATCGACATAAATGTGTACATCAAAATTACTATAACTATTGATTTTTGAAATTCGCTGACATGAAAATAATTAATAATTATAATGGATAGAAAAATTTATTGAGTTATGGAAAATAGTAGAACAAAAAATTTATTTAAGATATCCAACTTTTAGGTGGAGTGAACAAGCCCAAATTTCACTTACAACCCAAGAATATTTTCCGGATGGTTTTCCCAAGGATTTTTCCATCCTGATTGTTGCTAGACCTTCACCAGGTAAATATTCATTCTACTTTTATTCTTTTTGCTTAAATTATTCTTATTATCAATTACCCAGGCAATTGCATCACTAAGAAAAACCGCACTGGATTTTAAAAATAATGTGAGGGAATGAAAACAGTCAATAATATGTATTCTGGCAGTAAAATTGAAAACATTTATTATAGGATCATGTGGTATGGTTCAAATAATACCCTTCTTGCTGTGCGTCATCGATTGTTAATGCCCTTCTAACACATTACGTATCAAGAAATGGGAAAAAAGGCAGGTCTGTGATAATTCCCAATCAAAATATCACAATAATGAACCGTTTAAATGTATTAGAAGCATTAACCCTAATCTTTGACTCACAAAAATTTGATTGGTTGATGTTCAAATTACGCGCAAGCGCGACCTATCAATCGGAAGAAATTACAACATTCAATATAGGATGCAGACATATCTTTCATAGCGGCAATGTGTCTTACGTCTTTTTCTACTGTCCCACTGACAGTTCTCGTCTGTACATTGTCTGTACTTTGTAGTCTACGGTCAATTATTATTTATTAACAGCCGGTGTTTCAATGCAGGGTTGAATCCAAGGGCTTACTATTTCCGGGTTAGTGTTGAATTTTGGAAGCGTTTATAATTGCGATTTATCCCAAGAGCTAACTAGCCCAGTGTTGGCTACACTGAGACGAGTGTTGCCAAGTTTTAGTTCAATTTTGATTGGGTGAAAATATAATCACGTGATTGCTCTGGTTTTAAAATTTTATGGTTCTCTGGTTATATAGATCGTTTGTTCCACTGGTTTTTGTAGTTGTCAACCGGTTGTTTTGACATTTTTTCTTAAATTCGAAAATTTCAATGTTACAGAATGGCAATTGCTGATAAAACTGGCTAATAAATATATACATTCAAAAAATGTAATACTTCGAGTTTTTTCAACAATACCAAAGATAACCCTGATAATGCACAATAATCAAACGGTAGAATAAACTTTTCTTAAATTTAAAATCCACATATACTCTACAAAAACTATAAAACCAACGATAGTTGACATAAAACGGTTGTTTTGTGACAGTTATCCCGAGATTATCTACTTATGTCTCACTTTAAAGTGCGGGTTGGACTACCATTCTATGTATCTCTCTGCCTTTGATAAAAGATTAAACATAATTTACCTCAAGGAAAACTCTTAACTCATAGGTAACCCTGCATCGAAAAACCGGGTGTTAAAGTGAATATCAATCTTATTGCTTCATTTATTTGAATAATACAAAAATATGCATTTCTTCCAACGTAATGTGTTAGAAGGACATTAACAAGAAGGGTACCTATTATATGAACTCTATCATCAATAATTCATCAACATATAACGATAATTCTTATGAGTTGAATGATCAGCGAGGTATATCTGTTCAGATACTGGAGGCCACATCTCTTACAACTTTTTCCTTCGGTTTTGTTACCTATATACAAGCATTTTTTAATTTTCTCGTAAAATGAAATTTTCTTCTTACAACTTCTTAAAGTTATTCAAATATTCTGGAGACAGAAATAACGGCAGCAATTGATAATATCATTTCAATTCATTAGTTTTCAGCTCACCCTCAGCTGTTACTTATAGTTCAATAATCTCCTAACTTATTGAATTAAACTTTTTGATTTACTATTAAATAAAACGAAATTAGAAGAAAACCAACCTTGAAAAACATTGCCAACCCAATAAAGTCCATTGAATTAATAATAAAATTCTTCCACGTATAATTCTTAAATTTATACATTATTGAGATCAGTGTTTCGAGAGCTTCCAAATGCGGTGTGGCATAATCAGCTTTCGCATTCCAAAAATTCAAGGGATGATTGTCTCGAGGCATGATCAGCTTTCGCATTCCAAAAATTCAAGGCATGATTGTCTCGAAAGAGGGAGCAAATGCAGTTAGAAACTGGTATACAGGGTGGACCGGATTCAATTGACGTATACAGAGATCTCGTAAGCCGCAATAGATGCAATATCTATGGTTCATTTAATAGCCTTTTTGGTGTGCGCCATCGATTGTTAATGTCCTTCTAACACATTACGTAGGAAGAAATGGGAAAAAGGCAGGTATGTGATTGATCCCAATCAAAATATCACGATAATGAACTGTTTAAATGTATTACAAAAGTTAACCCTAATCTTTGACTTACAAAAATTTGATTGGTTGATGTTTAGGTTGATGTTCCTTTCGTAGAGGCATTGTGTATTACGTCTTTTTCTACTGTTCCACTGACATTTCTCGTCAGGTCTGGACATTGTTTTTTACGGTCAATAATTATTTTGTGACCAGTGAATATCAACCTTATTGTTAAATACAGTGCTATTCAAAAATCCCCCCCCTCGTATCTTTTGAACGGCTACACTTATATTGATAAAATTTGGAGGGTGGAAATAAAGTGTTGTAAACATCTCTACGAATGGTAACAGGTGACGTAATAGTAATAGATGACGTCACAGTGCCACTCTGGCCAATAATTTCAAATATGGCAAGTGATATCTCGTTTGAAAGGCATGGACATTGGCTACATAGCCATATTAATTTTGTTTGGGTTCAAAAAAATTTTGACGAATGAATTAAATAAATACCAAAATTATTGGAATTATTTTTTCAAATTTAATTACTCAATCAAATATCAACAATGGATTCTTATAGCAAGTGTTCGAAATGTGCTCCGTCTACTTCCTGACAGTAATACATCCTATTAGTAAACTCTTGTCGTACTCGTTCGAATGTGTTAGCTGGAATTGCATTGCATTCTTTAATAATTCTTTCTTTCAAAACGCAAATGCTATCTGGTGCCGTAGTATAAACCTTGGATTTCAAGTACCCCCATAGAAAAAAATCTAATGGTGTCAGATCTGCTGACCGAGGTGGCCATTCTATAGAACCTCGCCGGCCGATCCATCTACCTCGATATTCTTCATTTAGGTAACCTCTCACTGCACCATAATAATGTGCAGGAGCACCATCTTGTTGGAATGTTATCTAACCTAAATAGCAAATAAAATAAACGACATACCCAAAACCCGGATATATGTCAAAAACGATGACGCACACCAAGAAGGCTATTGAATGTATCATATAATACCATATTAGATGGAGAAAAAGTTTGGTACATTGATGGGAAAATAGAGTGTTCCAAAGAGTTCAAAATATTTCGACCAGTTCCGGAGGTATTCGACAAAATCCCAAAATTGTCCTTTCCGTTTTTCAAATGTGCCATTGGTATTGTGAAAAATGTAAAAAAAATTATCCTCACCTTTGTTCAATCAACGAGGTTTTCTATAAATCACCTTACCAAAGAGTTCTAGGTTCTATCACGTTTTATCATCTTCTTGGGTCCGCTCTCTTTCACCGAAGTCCAATCAATAATTTCATATATTGAAAATTAAATTTGTGAAGAAATGGATTCTTTCCAAACTCAAAAATCTATTTTGAAGACTAATGACAAGGAACAAATAATAATGTATTTTACAAATGTCACTCAAAGGTGATAATGGGTTTTCAAAAAATTTAAAAAAATCAATCAAAAATCAGCCGTTAAAGTGGTTAAAAATGACGTCCATTCTGTGCAATACATAGTTCTATTCTCCTTGACAGTTCTCGTATATTATTTTGCATATTTTTGATGTAAAAATCGTTTTTTATTAAACCACATACAAAATAATCTATTGAGTTGAGACATAGGGATTGAGGAGGTCATCTTGTTGCCCCGTTGGAACTAATCCAATTATCTCAAAAATATTCACTTAAGTACTGTGCAACTCTTCTCGCATTGTGCGCACCACATCCTACCTGATTGAGGTAATCAATGTTTCATCTTTTTTCTAGGGGCATCTTATCGAATACTACCTCCAGTAGCTCTAAATATCGGAACTGGTTTAAATTACCGTTCAAAAATATTTGTTCAATAATTTGATTATTGGTTAGACCACATCATACATTTTGCGAAAAACGGACCTGTGGCATATCTGTATATAATTTGGATCAGCGGAATTCGAGTTATTTACTAAAAAAATATTTTTTAAATTTGCTGATTACTCGACAGACATAAAGTGAGGAACACTAGTGGTAGGTATGGCCAATATATTCCAGCAATTCCAGCAAGATTTGGAAATAGCTAGCTAACCAGCTTTTTCCTCTCTCTTGGTTCTACGTAAAATGAATAAAAGATTTCGTCAAATCTCTTCAAAGATCCTTCTTCAATTTCTCTTCCCCACGGAATGAAATTAAATATCTCTATTTTGTGCTTCGGATCTAATACAAGTGCCGCACAATAAACCCAATTCGTTTAATAATAATGCTTCAGCATTTTGTCTCTCCCTGCTTGAAATGCTTCTATCAAGGTGCTTTCCACATATGTGGCTTCTTCATCATTCAGAGAAATCAAAAAAGATTCTAATTTGTCTAGTAGTATGTTAAAACCAGCTATAACTAAAGGTGATGTTGAGTAGGTTGCTCCACAAAATGTACTAAGTTATTTAAAATATCTTGAAAATTGACATATCTACTATGCGAATGTATTTCCATTGCTCTTCGGTTGAAACTAACTGACGAAAATCTTCGTTACTTTGAACTAATCTGCTTAGGGCTTTTTGCACACGAATCATTACATTTCACATATCGCAAGTAGAATTCCATCTCGTGGACACACTATCTATATTCACTGTATGGAGGGTAGAGGTAAGGAGAACCGTCTCTGTGTATGAAAAAGTGTCCGTAACAGCGCGTTCAATAAGGGTGGCGCTGCGGCACCTTAGGATACTTTTTAAAGAAAGCGCCAAAAGTGATTAGAAGAAGATAGAGAAATAAACAAGGTAAATAGTTGAAGTTTTGTATACGGGTATTTTATAACTACTCTAGTCATGAAAATTTTCAAATATTTAAACTCACCACACTTCACTCCGTCTACAATAGCTATGTTCATATTAGATTTTTTGTACGCCAGCGCTACTCTGGCAGATAATTGAAGCTTTATTGTCAGTATACAGCTGGACACTTTTTCAACTCTCCCCCCATACAAGACGGTTCTCCTTACCTCTATCCTCCATAACTCACTGACACATATTTTGATCTTTCAAACGATTTTGACTCGATTAATACTGATATATCAATGAATAAACTACGAGATTTAGGATTTAGGGAAAAATTTCTATCGTGACTGAAATCATACCTAAAAGCCTGAAAACTTATTGTTAAAATTGAAAATAGAAGTCCCTCTCCCAACCTGTGGAAATTGGCGTACCTAAAGGGTCAATCATAGTTCCTCTGATATTTTTATTATACATAAACGATCTTTATAAATATGTTAGCAATAAATGGCAGTAACTTTGCAATATTACAGCTAAAAAATATATTTACAACTAGTCAATTGATCAATGTTCATTACTCAATGATATACTTCCATATTTCCTATAATCTCATTCTATGAGGGGGTGCGGTAAAAGCTTCAAGGATTTTTATTCCTAAAAAAATGATTGTTCGTCTAATTTTTAATCTAGATTATAGAGAAATATGCAAAAATCATTTTAAAGACTTCGGTATTCTAACTTTCTATTCTATTCACATCAACAAGTGCATATTATATGCAAAAAGTAATTTTAGTCTTAATTCTGATTTCCAAGCTTACCCAACCAGATCTGGCAGACTTATCCGGCCAACAAAATATAAAACGTCATTGTTTGAAAAAAGTCCTGTCTATAAAAGAATTCAATTTCTGAATCATTTGCCCAGCTGTATAAGAGATGAAAACTTCAATGATTTCAAACAAAAACTTAAAAAAAAATTTGTGGAATGTTTTTATGATGTATCAGAGTTTTTAAACAAACGATTTTAATTTAACTGTTTAATAAGTAAGTCGTATTTAATGTAATATCCTCTTTTCTGTTTGACCTGTCCTATAGCATGAACTATGATCAAAAAAGATGAATAAAGTATTATTATTATTATTATTATTATTATTATTATGTTAGCTGCATCACATAACGTTTTCAACAAATTCTGCAATTGTTTAGATTTTTTAATTTTTCCACACAAGCATCTTACTTTTGTTAAAGGCAGTGATTCTGTCTCTTGGTTTATTTCGGCCAAATCATCATCGTCGCCCTTTTCAACGGATTCATTCTCTAATTTTATTAGTCTTTATGTATCTTGCACAAGTTTAAAATATGTGCAAAACATCTATATTAGAAATCTTTTGTGCTGAATGTGTGATCCGGACAATATTCTTCAATCGTAATTATTCCCCTGTTTTTCATTTACTATCATTACTTTGGTTTTCTCTGTATTTATTGTCATTTTCATCTTTTCTATTTCTCTTGCCAGTAAGTTAATTAGTTTCCGCATTTTATTTCTCGATTTTGATTCTCTATTAAAATTTCAAATATCCGTTTTCAAACCAAAGTAAATGTTTTCATCACTTCTTCTTTAAGGCCTGTTCATCTTGGGAGTGTTATCAATCGGAGACTTTGTAACTCCTCTTTCAGGGTATGACTGTAAAATACTACCTGAATATGCTGGAGGAGTACCGTGCCGATTGAATAAGGAGTTTTCCTTCTCTGGATTGGTTATTATTCCGTGGCAAAAATTATAATAAAACGATGGATTGATAATAAATTTCTCCTTAGCTTCACCACGATCTGTTGATGTAAGTCAGAGCTCTAAAAATGGTACTTCTATGGTGGCTGGCTGTCTAATGCCGAAGCCTCTGCTTGAACTGGATTCGTATATTTAAATATATATATATATATATATATATATATATATATTAGCCTTTACATTTCCGTAGAAATGATTAGCGCTCCATCTTGAAGCTCTTAGATTCCTTTATTGCGGTGAATCACTCCGCCTTGTTATCTGAGATCTTTTCTTCTTCATAGTTTTCTGTTTTTTCTAGCCTTGTCTACAATTTCTCTCCACTTTTTTCTGTCCTGGCACAGTTTATTCCAGTTTCTAATATCAAGAGTTCTAATGTCTTCGATTATTTGATTCCCCCATTTTTCTTTTGGCCTTCCCCTTGGTCTTGTTGTTTGTGGTGTCCATGTAGTGATTTTTCTTATTAGCTCCTCTGGTTGTCTGCGGTGAATGTGTCCCCACCACCACCGTAGTCTTTGGGCTTTAATTACATTAACGATATCTTCTCCTTCTAGAATATCTTCAATCTCATTATTGTATAGGCTCCTGTACTGATCGTTGTCTATTTTTTTGGGGCCATTGATTCTTCGTATGATTTTCCTTTCGAATATTTTTAGTTTTTCTATGTCCTTGGCTGTAAGGCACATGGCTTCCGCTGCATATGTTACAATTGGGCGTATTGACGCTTTATATACTTTCAGCCTTGTTTGTTTACTCAAATTTCCATCTTTCAGTATTTTTTTGTACTTCCAAAACATCTTATTGCCCATCAATATTCGCTGGGTTATTTCCTCGCTTCGATTGTTATTGCTGGTAATAATTACCCCTAGGTATTTGAAGACCGACACTTTTTCGAAACAATATTCCCCTATTCTTATCTCTTTTATGTTCGGTTTCTCTTTTCTTGAGCATATGAGATATTTTGTCTTCTCTTCGTTAATTTGCAATCCTCTTTTCCCTGCTTCTCTGATGAGAGTTAACAATGCGTTTTCCATGCTTCTCTTGTCTGTTGCCATTAACGCTATATCATCGGCATATGCTACTACCTGCGTCGAAGCTTGCGCAATTGTTCGACTTATTTCAGTCTGCCTTACTGCTCCGTCTAAAGCAATGTTGAAGAGTGTGGTGGATAGGGCGTCTCCTTGTCTTACTCCTGTTTCAATCGAGATTTCTTCCGTGACTCCTTCTCTTGTTATTACTCTTGCCTTTGATTGTTCCATAGACATTTTTGTTAATCTGATGAGCTTTGATGGTATTGCCAACTCTTTCATATCCTGTAATAGTTTACTTCGGGAGACACTGTCAAATGCTTGTTTGAAATCTATAAATATAACATGTAAGTCCATACCATGCTCGTAGCATTTTTCCATTGTTGGTTGGGTTTTTTTGTTTTCTTCTTCTTTTTCCGTGGGTGCGTATGTGTTGATAATAGTTATGTTAGCTTGTTTATGTTTAATTCTTATAAGTGAGAGTCTTCCATTAATTGCTTTGAATTCTATTATTTTATCTCTAAGGCTTTGAGCTACTAAAAATCCTGTTCCATTTCGTCCTTGTTGCTTTTCTCCTGAATAGTAAAATGTGTAGTTTTTCTTCTCTATTGCACCCTCCTCTTTCCATCTTATTTCTTGTAGAGCCAGAATATCTAAATTGTATTTTTTCATTTCTCTTGAGATTTCTTCCAGCTTGCCTGGTATCAATAATGTCCTGACATTCCATGTACCTAGTGTGATTGATGGCTCACGCCTTTTATTCCTTTTTGTGTTTTTAATTTTAGTGTAGGCATTATTACTATTTACCTTTTTCTTTGCCTGGTCATCATCCTTTATTCCTGCCGTGGTCTCAGTTTTAATCAGTTTTTTTCATTTATTTTTATTATTTTTGTAGATTGTTCCTTTGAGTGACCTTCTGGGGATCTCATGCTGGCAGACCTCTTTCTCTCATCCTGGGTTTCGTTATCCGTTCAACTACCCTGCTGTAAGTCTGTTAATTTAAACTCTTTCCCATTTATATACAATTTGTTGTAAACCAGTTTCACCGTTTTTCCGCTGTGTCTTGCCTCTTTC
>CAJUYH010006493.1:0-19995 GCA_910591685.1 Galerucella tenella | reverse complement strand
AAAAAAAAAAACTAAAAGAAAATATATATATATATATAAATATTGCATCTGCTCTAAATGAGGTCATTGCGATTGATCAACATTGAACAATCACAGTTGATCGCTTGCGGCAAGAATAACCGAAGGGGAGCCGTGTAAATAGTAAATAAATAAATAATAACGCGCATTACTCTGACGTCAAATAAAACGCGCATAATATTCACATATTCGAGAGTTTTTAATAATATTTTATATGTAGATTTATATAGATAGTTTGTATTTAACGCAGAGCAAGGTGGGAGAAGGTATACCTACACTTGCTTTGAATTAGGAATAATAACGACAGCTACAATGAAAAAAAAAAAAAATAAGTACCTTCTTACGTTAACTTCGGCGGAATAATATTTTTATGATAATCCCGATAAATTCCAATAGATTTTATTCCTTTTTTTTTTCTTATACGTAAAAAGAAAAAAAATTAGTGGGTTTAGTGGAAGGAATTCAGTGCCTACTACCTGTATAAACACCTGCTACAACAGTGCCCTGTGTGTGTGACTGTGACTATACAATCCTAGCTTCTGCCACGCATATTCAGAGGTATTTATGTCGGAATGATAAAAACAACAAACATGTCTTATTAAAATAGGGGATTATTAGACACCAACGGAATAATTATTGTAAACATATATATAATTTACCACCGGATTTATTGTCGCTTCAACGGTGAACATTATTATATTTTATTTGTTTTTTTTTTTCTGGTAAAAATTGATATTTCTTTCTACCCGATTATGATCATTTTTTCATTTATGAATTAATAATTCGTGCAATTAATTGCGGTATTGTGACAACGTTGAAGCGCGAAAATTGGTGACGTGATTTCGCGAGGATTTAAAAGGTTTTATTTGTGCCTTTATATATATATACATATATATATAAATGTATATAGAGTATGGAGCGATGGAATTAAAAATTTAATTTTATATTTGCGTACACAATATTATTAATAAATTAATATTTAATACAATTTTTAAATGGTGACAAGTAATTTATTTTGGGCATTATTACTTTGTTTGAGATTCAATTGTCTATTTTCAGAAAAAGAAAAAGAAAAAGAGAGGGAGAAAGAGAGAGAGTGAGAGAGAGAGGGAGAAAGAGGGAGAAAGAGGTAGTGAAACAATACCAGAGGACCTGATATCTAGGCGTAAATGAGAGAACACCAGTCATCCATCATAAAATACCTTCAAGGTAAAGATTTTGTATAATCTTGGCAAAAACAAAAAAAATTATCTACGATCGCGACTATTAAATCATTACGTTCAAATGTTGTTTTATGCTGAAAATTGTCGATATTACCGGTAATTAATTATTTCATTGACAATATACTGCACTGCAGTGAAATATTTTCGCTTGATTATTTCATCGATGTTTTCTGAAGTAAAACTTCAATTCCAATACGTTAATTGCAATGTTATTTTTCTGTCAAAAACGGGTAAATAAAATTTCACATCGAATCGATACTGTTACTTTTAGATTTTTCTCCCTATGTGTAATAAATGAATTGAGACGTGGTGGAATTGTACATTGGTTAAAAATTGTAATACTTATCGTAATGATAATTGTTATTTCTAATCAATAAAAGTTAACAACAGCTTATTAGTAGTATAAATTTTTCTTTCTCCATTACATCAATAATAATCCAATAAATCACTATTAAAATAATTACAATTAATTTATTTACATTTACAATAATTATATCATACATTGTTAATTAATTATTTTTAATAATACGCCGGATGGAATCCAATTTAAATATACAGCGATTTTCCGTTTTTTGTTTAATACTGCAAAAAACATAGTTGATACCCTCTCATGTAACGGAATTATTTCAAACCCAAATTTCTCGTAATCTACAAAATAAAAAGTCATAATCGTTGTAACCAATAATTTCATAAAAAAAAAAACAAATCAATACTGATTAGTTAAATAATAAGTAATAAATTATATTACCTGTTCGTAAACGGTCCAGGCCATGGTAGTCATAAGAGTTCGTCTCAACATTCGCGGCACAATACCCTTAAAATATCCCTGACATCCATATTTATTATATATAAAAATAAATCCACTATAAACATTTTTAAACTCTTTTGGATATAATTGCATCTTTGTTTTTATAACATCTGCAGGATGTGTGATAATCGACGCGAATATTCCTGCTAATATTCCACAACCAAAGTGAACCGAAATTGTTTTACGTTGATCAAAAGCTGCGAGTGAACAAATAAAAATGGCGAATAATTATAATTATAAATACATTGAGTTGATTTAATTGCAGCATTTGAACAATCAATGACTCACTTTTATCAGATATTTCTTTCAATTGCGTATAAAACATTAGATAAAGTCCACTGTAAGGTGCATCGCGAAGTAATGTTGGTGCTAAGCCACTAGAAAGTCCTCGAATTCCCTCATATCTATAAATAAGACGGAGAGCATCGCCCATGCTTTTATATTTGTAAACTCCACTTTCGAATCGTGTTTTGACAACGGTAATTGGTATCAACAAACAACCGGACAGTGTACGCGCTGCAATGCCGAGAGAAACTGCTTGAAGTGGTGTAAGTGGTTCCTCCAAGCATATTGTGTGTTTCAACCAATGAAGAGTTGAAAAATAGAGACCAACACCGGGAATCACTCGAGTTATTGACTGCAAAATAATATTACCTGTAATATTAATTGTTGAAAGCAATTGTTTGGAAATTCAATTAATTTGTCAATTAATTATAGATATTTACTGGTGTCATGCCCTTCCATAGTCCGAAGATATTTTCTTTTTGAACGATTTGAATTATTGTATTGAACATTGCATGTCTGGAAGTGCTGATAATTAAAAGAATAAATACAAAAAAATGATTAGGATATTAGGAAAATATTATTTTTATTTCAATTGTTTATATCACATTGCAGGTGTTCCAAAATATTCTATTTATTTACCTGACATGTGTGTTTACAGTGCTTTGTAATCGTGTTTTTACCAAATCGAGAGGTTGAAAGAGAATTGTAGAGAATGTTCCCGAGAACGAACCGGCTAAAAACGATTTTAATATTGGATACTGAAACAAAAATAATTTGTTGATAAAATATCATATTAATTTGTATTTTATTATTATATTCAGATAATTTATATTTTTCATATTGAAATACATAAATGTATTCCAGGGACATAGGGCGGCGCAGCTTTATCGTATGATTTATTGGACTTTGATATAATTAACAATTTTAAATATGGTGGAATATATTTTTAATGCCACACAATATCTCGCACGAGTTCACTCACGTGCGGATAATATTTATTTTGTATATACATATGAAATATAGTGTCAACAATAAATGATTAGTTGTGCGTGATAGACAGTTAGGACATAGGTTATCAATAAGAGATTGATTAATGTTTATGTATAAAAAGCAGTTGATGTAAATGACATTTATTTACACGCGTAGTTTAATGTTATCAAAATATTTTTATTTATTATTTCCTTAACATTGCACGTGCAGTGCAAATTATTATTTTTTTTCTTACTCCATCATAGGCCAACTTAATCTTTGTTAAAATACAGAGATTCTGTATAAGCTATTTCTTTTTTTTTACTTTTCATCACGTACTGATGAGAAAGTATAGCTTTTGTTCGATTTTTCAAAGGCCAAAATAAGACATACAATCGCATTTTTCAATAAATCAATAAACTCATGAAAAAGGTTAATATTAATCTTCACTGAAATGTCATCTTGAATAATATAAAAAAAAATTTCATGTTTTTCATGGTCATTTAGATGAAAAATGTGTTTTTCGACCGACGTCCAGACAGATATTTGTCATATATAGTAGGAGTAATTTCAAAACGGCTGGATCAAAAAAATTAAAAATATATAGAGAGTTAATTATTATCGAGCTAACAATAAATTGTCATACGAAATTTTGTTTTGATTTCCGGTGCAGTGTAAAATAACAATTTAATTTTTGGGAGGAAATACCTAAAATATTTTAAAACGAAAAAAAATATAAGCCTCAATATCTTTTGAGTTGCTTGACAAAAAAATCCCGAAATTTCGCACATAACATCAGAATGTTCCGAGGATCATTAATTAATATGGCCTCATTGTGATAAGGCTTGCATATCATGAGAAAGTTATGTTTATTGGTATTATAGAGAAATTGCATTTAAAAATGCGTACATTCCATTCTGATGATGCGTAACGTGTTACTGATGTCAACAAACCTTGCTAGGTAATATCTGTTTATTTTTCGACGTATTTCTTCGTATTTCTCTGACTACCATATTATATTATAGTATTATAAAGAAAAGTACAGGTAAAAGAAGATCAACTACCATGGTGAAAAGTACAGGGCGAGTGTACTATCCTAAATTTTTGGTAATTATTATTTTTCATTATATATTATGTTGATTTGTTCTATAGATAAAAAAATTTCATTAAATGTTTCACATTTACTTACAGTTGTATCCATTTTCTTGCAAATTCGAATGCTGTTTCAAACAAGAATATTGATAGGCAGACGATAAAGGCATACACAAATTGAAGTGTTCACAAAATTAATTAAATTTTTACATGTGTAAATTGAAAAGGATATAAATGATTTTGAGAAAAGTCTCATGTCACGGTTGATACAGAAATGAATACATGTTGCGAATGTTACAGTTACTTACATCCTGACTTATCTGCGTTTCTTCACCGTTCAGGTCAATCATATGACCCTCCATATCATAACAAATATATATAAATATATGGCCCGCTCGTTGTAGAGTGGAAAAACGTGATTAAAACGAGACTAGCCAAACGTAATGCCAACTAATATGATTTTTATCATTTGTGACATTAACAATTGTCTGTGCTCATTCAATTATCATCATTTATATTTTCCATTTCAATATTTACGAATGATTTCGCCCAATTTATTTCGTATTTTTTCCTCAATATAAGTTCAATCAGTCTTTTCTTTTTTCAGAATATTGAACTTTCATGTATAACCTATTCATAAGTAAAATCACTTTCCACATTTATATTTAACACATGAATATGATTAGAGAAATTGTTATAATTTAATTGTCCTTTGTTAGAAAATTCTTTTGAAAATATATAACTGTAAAAAAGAAATTTTGTGATTTCGACGATGAATTCGTGTTGAATCAATCGTATGGTTATTCATATTTTAATGAATAAAGTGAAATCAAGATTGGAATATTTAACTGATAAATTATTTTGATAGTATAATGGTGTATCGTGATTTGGGACCATTGTCGTCGACTATCCTTGGACTCTAATGGTTATCTTTATAACGTCATGAATAGGAATAATTTCTAATTATATTTGTTATTGATATATTGAGAGTCGTATTATTTTTATTGCAGTTGTGTAATGTGTTATTTTCCATCACGAATATTCTAGTTTATCAGCTACAGGCGTAATAAATAAAATTAACCTCCAATATTCATAATATACATACACACATATGCATTTTCACAATTTATTCATAGGGATCGTATATTTTAGACGGCAGCCAATTTACCGATCGAGCAATTAGCAATTCACGCAGTTGTCATATTGTGACGGTAGAGTAAGCGCAATATTAGTTTTTGTATTTTGTCGCAGGGTGATTGGTTGCTCTCAGAATTAACTTATTTAAGCTAGAGAGCAGAAAGACCACGTGACACCTGATCGTCACCTGATTGGTGTGTTAGCACTACTCTCTACTTCAATATGGACACGGATGGTTTGCGCAGACGCAGTAACCTGTAGAGCAGGTCGTCGCCGCATTTGTTTCATTTCTCGGCCATTTTCTTTGCTGCTGTTGAGACGACTGGTCGTTGCTCTTGGTGTACAAGACGTAAGTTTATATCTACTTCATCATTACCTTGCATTCTCACTGATATTTCATCTCCAATCTTTTCATTTGATCAATTATATCTATTCGCGCATAATTATTTCACAAATTTACGAATTGAAATAGCCAGAAAGATAAAATTATATAGCCGAGTATAATGGCGGCCATGTGCTCCTCGTGGCGCTTCAATTTTACCTTCTTTATCTTAACATTTTTGTATTTGAACACTCAGACGTGAATTGGTTTTAAGCTTGAATACTGAAATCTACAAGGAATTATTCATCTTTTATTATCAAAAATAATATCGAGGAAAGTATGAAATATTGAGCCGCGATATTGCATCGAAATTTTAGTTCAATAAATTAAATTGAAGTTTTAATTAATTATCCACCACGTGGACTAACATTTATATACTTGAATTAATTATACCGGACATTTTTCATATTTTCTGTTATAAGGTAACGATCAATTATGGTTAACGGTAGAATCCCGTCTGTCTTTTCGAAGACTTATGTTACACCACGTCGCCCATATGAAAAGGCACGTTTGGATCAAGAATTGAAGATCATTGGAGAATATGGTCTTCGTAATAAGCGTGAAGTATGGAGAGTGAAATATACTCTTGCCAAAATTCGTAAAGCTGCCAGAGAGTTGCTTACATTGGAGGAGAAAGATCCCAAACGTCTTTTTGAAGGTATGAAAAATGGTTAATTACCACATGTATCAATATTAAACGCAATTACAATGATGATTCATTCAATTAATATAATTCTGACACCTCTTGTCTGAATTAACAGTGTTGCAATTACTAATCTGAAAAATTCGATGCTATTTCAAATTTATTTAACATGTTCAAACACATTCCATATATATATTTATTTCTATTATTTTATTTGTAGGTAATGCGCTATTGCGTCGTTTAGTACGAATTGGTGTGCTCGATGAAGGACGAATGAAGCTCGATTACGTTTTGGGTCTTAAAATTGAAGATTTCTTGGAGCGTCGTCTTCAAACCCAAGTTTTCAAGCTTGGATTGGCCAAATCAATTCATCATGCGCGTGTATTGATACGTCAAAGACATATACGGTTGGTTAATTTTCAGAAGTAACGAACAAAATATGTTCTATTAAGCCTTAGACTCTGGGCAAGAGAGGTCTGAATAATTCTACAGGCTATTTCTAATCTTTAAGGCGAGAATAAAAATTCTTAGTTTAATCAATGGATGAGGTTACTGATCCTCATACTGTTTCATGGCTAAGAGACAACCTAATTAATTTATAACAATATATATTTTATAATTTGTTGCGGTTGATAAATAACATTTTTTTTGTGTCGTTCATTCGTGTCTTATTGACGTCATCTCTGCTTCTTCAGATGTCCCGATGACAAGTGACAAGCCTGAATCATCTGCGAAATAAATTGCAATTATCTTGATATCTATCATAAAGGCCACTGAAGTGTCTGGTAAAAAAATTACCGGCACTTTATCGCCTGGATATGAAAATAGAAAGAGAATTCGAGGTTGCTGATCAGCAGCAATTTCCCCATATATTCATATAGACCACTTAATGCATCTTTTAGATGCTTAACGTCTTATTGATTGCGCGTTGGAGTCGCGAATACTGCTCATGAAATCGGTATTGATGATAGCTATTAGGATTTATATTTTCTTTGCAATATAAATCATTTGGATTTATTGTTTACTGGTTGATTTATAGTAATTGTAGTTTATTCATTTACCTAGTTGATTGATTTATTAATTTGATTGTGTCTTTGCAGCGTACGTAAACAAGTTGTGAACATTCCATCGTTCATCGTACGTTTGGATTCGCAGAAGCACATTGACTTCTCATTGAAATCGCCATTCGGTGGTGGCCGTCCAGGACGCGTAAAGAGGAAGAATATGCGTAAGGGAACCACTGCCGCCGCAGCTGAAGAAGAAGAAGATTAAACACCATAATATTCCACACTTTATTGCTGTGAAAAATAAAAAAAAATAAATGTTGAAAAAATTGAAAAATATAGAGATGTTTTTATGGCCGACATTCTGCTGCTCGAATAAGTCGTAAAGACTTCTTTTTTGCTCTTATGTATTTACAAGTGTCTTGAGTAGTAATTCTTTACACGTGCACTTACCTCCTCACTATGATGCAAGAGAACTTCACACTTTCTTAGGTGTCTCTCGGGCGAAAAAAATATGTTGACCTCATGAATTTTCTTTCTTAGTCACGTGTCAGGAAGAAAGCGTTAAAAAAGCACTTTAATCATTTCGAAAATATTTTATGCACTTGGATGTTGTTTTATTTGACAACGAGTTTGGTGAACTAAAAATTTCGGCTTCAATTAAATTCTTATCTGCCATCGGATTTTTTGCTGCACATTTAAATTCTTTACAGTTCGTGTTGATAAAGATCATCATGATAGTATGGGACGGCCATGGTGGTAATGAACATTGCGGTAAATTGAAATAAAAATAATTGCGCAAATGACCGACATTTGGAGTGATGTTACCTGTGGTTTCTCTGCGAGAATTCCATGTTGCAACGATGATACGTACGCTCACAAAATACTGAACGAACTGTGAGACACTACGTAGCAATTCATAGTAGAGAATAAAAAAAAAAAATTAAAATTGATGGCCAAAGTAATTTTTATCCATTTGGCCACCATTTATTTTTTGTCATATTTCATTTTCGGTTTTTCAATCTCGTGCTTTTTTTTTTTGTTTTCTTTTTTAATTTGAGACCACGAGAGCGAAACGTGAATCCCGTTACGTGTACAGTACACAATTACTGTTTATCAGTAGTATGTCCGGGCGTATATGCACGAAACATTAAAAAAAAAATTCGATTATAGTAGAATTGCATGGTCATTCGAAATTATTCCCATGAATTTAATTAAAATGAGAAAGAAATAGTGTAACGGACATTTTTTTCTTCATCACCAATAGTTTATACTACATTCATCATCTTGATAATTTTTTTCATCGACTTAAGATATACCAATCTATATTTTCATTTATAGTTCACATAGCATTATTAAATCACATATCACACATTATTTTATAGATTCATTCATAATCATTCACATTTTTTCATTTCATATCACATAAACGAAAATATATGTTTCTAGCTTCCAATATGTCATAATATATTTCATGTCTATTGTCTCTATCTTTAGCTCTGTATGTTCGTTTATATTTGCAAACCCCGACGGAAATTTACATGCTATCCGAGACGTCCTCGGAAGGTCGTTCTTCGCTTGCTAGAGCTTCCGCATCCATATTTTGTCTTACATACGAAATACCCTTGTTGACATAGACTCGCTTTGGCGAGTGCTATGCATTAAAGATGAGAGTATAAGAAGAAACGACTGAGATAGAGATCGGGAGAATAGATAGAGAGAAATGTATATAACGACAGCATATAAAATGAACAATTGACTAACTTTTATTATTTTCGTCTATTTCAGAAATTAAATTAACAAACAATTACTAAGCAAACAATAATAGATGGACAATAACGGAGTATATGCATAATATTTATAAACGGTGATGACAAGAAGTTGAAGTAATCATCTATAAATAAACAGAAGAATCATATAATGTATAATTTAAAATATAGTTAGAAGAAAGTCAATGGAATTATGCAGTTGTGTTGTTGTATTGCATGAGCACATGTATATCATATATAAACACAATGATATATCTGATAATAATGCAGACAATATCAGGTAACTATATATTGCATGTGTGATTTTCACAGTATGTTTAGAAAGTCTTAGTGAGTACAAACGACGAAGAGTATTCAAACCATTTGGTATATTACATATGTGTATGCACATGCTCATATACGCATGCAAATGCACCTGTACGATCATAAGGATTGGTATTTCCATCTGACTTTAAATTTTACGATGTATGTACGTTGTTGTGTATTTATGGTATTTCTACATAGACGAAGTAAAGGGTGCGGCGTAAACGTGAATAAGTATGATTGTATTCTATGCAAGAGAGAAATATTTGCAATAGGGAGAGTAGTAGAATTAATAGTAGAGGTGGTATTTTGAATCTCCACCTCGTTTCTCTCAATGTCTATAACTGTTGGTATGAGTATAATTGTGATGCACCTAACGTTTTAAACCAGGGCGGAGAGTTAGAGCTGCGGTACCTAGAGCACATATAAAATGTATTCATTGTGGAATCTGTTGTAAATGTACGTACGCAGAGAGATATATGTGAAGTGTGTTGAAGTTGGTGGTGTAGGAGGAGGAAGATATATAGTTGTTGTATAATGTACTGAGTCAATTACAGTATAGCTTCATTATTATAGTTGTGGAGGAAGGGATTTCGCGCATGGTAGTTTCATAGTCGCAGTTAAATTTTATACGCCAGTTATATATATATCCATTATTTTAGAAATATCGTATGGCATTTAATATCTTTTAGAAATGGTATGAGTTACAATGATTTCGTTCTTTCTCATCATTATATTATAAGTTTGTCTTCAATGTTGATTGAAGTTTTTGATGTGATTTATGTATATGTATATTTATGTTATGGCTTTTTTATGAGCATTTTATATTTTATACAATGTGATTGTAGAAATTTCAAGGCAATCGAATGTTATAGTTTTGTGCAATAAGTCGGTGCCATAAGTCAAGCAATTGGAATCCGGCCTACCTTCAGCATTATTTTCTCTCCATGAAATTCTTTATCTGTTACACGTGCGGCCATGTATAGGTATGTTTAGTGAACTTGATATAGATATATTATATATATAGTGGGTATTTTTGTTGACATCGTTACGATGTCTTTGGAATAGTGACAGAGAGATAAAAGATTGTATTGTGCTTTTCATATTCATGACACGCGCATCGCGTTTGTGGTTGCGGCTTCCAATGTATATGTTGAAGTGCGTTGGATCACAAACTTGACAGAGATAAATGGAGGGGAATATAATAGTGGCATCATGAGAAAGGAGGATGAAGGGTAAAGAGCATATCTACAAATGCATTATGCAAGATGGCATATTAATAAAGGATGCTATATACTGAGAAATGTGTTTTTAAATTGTATGTAAATCCCAAAACGCTTGAGGACCCTCGACCTTGAGTAAGGAGAACTTTTCAAGGATTGTGCTTCTATATATATATTTTTTCTTTGTTGCAAAAGTTGATCTCCTTGACGTGGCTGAAGTAAAATAAATTCAAGAGGTTAGATAAAAAATTCTTGATATTTTGCATAATATTTTTGTTTATATAAAAAATTTTTAGTTGAATGTTGTTAAATGAATTTTCGCATCTTTAATTTTATGTATGGGTGTGTGAGAGAGCAAGTTAGGAATAAGGGAGCGGCGGTTAATTTGTGAACTCTCCCACTTTTATGTTGGTGGTTTTGAGAGATATTGGAGCAAAAGGCGTGAGGACGTTTAATACTGGTTGAATGAAACTGAGATCTAGATTATTTTGGCTTGGAATATAAATGATGTAATACCAAGAGGATTATCAAGTAGATTGAGGAGTTGCCCTCTAAGTTGAATAAAAAAGATGTGCTCTACAGCGAATGAGAGAAGGAAGATGAAGAGAGAAAATGGAAGGATATGAGGGGAGAATTTGTTTGAAATCTGAAGCGACTTCTTGCAAGCTCAACACCAGCTTAAAAATACTCTAAGGTGTTTCGAAATACTCCTCGTGTGTGTCTGACGATTGAGCTACTTAAAAGCTTGCATGATGATATTTCACTCGTAAATACAATGTGCAAAAAAAAAAGTATTGTAACTTGGAAAATTCTAGGAACAAGAAAAGGCAGATAAACATAAAAAAGAAGAATGGCGAAAAGATCGATTGAGTTATGTAGTTCTTATTTATCTTGTACAATATGTATGTGTTGTGAACTTATATGTATAGCTTCATTCAACTTCGTATGTGGCGATATAATACCAATAGCCCTAAGGTTTTATGTTCCCTCAACGTCACAATGAACCTTCTCATGTCTTTGATCTTTTGTGATTTTTGCGAACTATTGAAATTTGCGCTGATCATGAAGTATGACGGATTTGTACAGAATCTGTGGCATTTTTTCTTTTTATTTCTCTGCCCACTCTCTCAAATGTTCAAATAAATTCGAATCAAGCGCAAGCTTTGATCTTCGAGCTTTTCATGAAAATCAATACATTTTATTCGTGATAATTTAATTTTTCATTATATTTAATTTATATTATAATCAAACAGCAATTGAACAACGAATGAAAATGGAATTTCAATTCGATATTTGAATATTTTAAAAATAGAAATATTTTTATTTACTTAAAAGAATGGATAAAAATTATTGTTCATTTTTTGTTATAGAAACAATGATATGTACACACGCGCGTATACATCTCGAAAGACATCGACGTCTCGGGGCGAATAATTTTGTATTCGCTTCCACACTTCGCCTAGATATTCTTCATCCGGAAACTATGACGTCGAAACTTTAAATCTTTCTTCCTCTTTGCAATCGTTGTACGTGCGCGCACACATCCCTCCAATCGTGTGGAGTCTGAATAAAAAGTTTAACCATTCGACTTCTATTGAGTCTCTTTTTTTTCTCCATTCACTCACTCCTCCCATCTTCATGTTGTCTATTTCTCTTTTCTTTTTTTTCTTTTGTCTTTAGGTACTTTTATTTCTTCATGCTTTTTTTTTTGTGCTTTTATTCGTGCTTTTCTACTGCCGTATCGTTATTCTTTCTTATTTCTTTCGATCGTCACGTGTATCAACGAATTTTCAGTGACACCACGTGTGTGCCATTTTTTTGCTTGTGAAGACGTTGAATCTGGAATTTGCTATTGAAACAGAAGGTAAAGAAAAATAAAAACAAAAATGGGTGAAACTGAAATAAAAAATTTGTTGTATTGTTTCGGGAAATAGTGAATATATACAGGGTGTAAAACATTGTGTGGATGGAAAACAGAGTTTGGCTACTACGTATATGTATATATATATATATTTGGGGAGAACGTATAGAGGGTACAAAAGGCTTTTTAAGGGGGTTTAGTAGAAGAGAGTTGGTTGTGACACGGGTTGCGCGTAGTATCCATCACTTGCGCTGTCACTAGCATGCGGTACTACTGGCCTCGGATGCCATGAGCGTAAAGAATCTAAACGTTCGGGCGTATACACCTATGCGTGTCCATGTGTTAGGGGACGTTCTAGTGGTTTTATCAACGCGTAATTGTTTTCCTCACTTCACGCTTTGCAATCATCGCCGCGTCCAATTTGTCTATGCTGTTATTTTCCCAAAGTCACCGATACAACTATTAATAAGTGTACAGAAAAAATGAAATGTCATTAATTAATAATCTCGGGATATAATCAAAAATAATGCTCAATATTTTTTCTTCTATTTATATTTATTCCGGTTATTTTGATTAGTATTTATGTTAAATGTTGACTAACATCTCGTATCTGTTGATTTGATTACAATTGAACGTTGTATAGGGACATTCCGATGCATTCCTTCATCATTCTCAGGTTTATTATATTTAAGAATATTATTCAAAATTATTTTGTTATCGAACAATTTCAATTCCTTGAATACTATGTGTTGATATACTTTGTGAATATTAGGCAATTTTGATTACACCCTGATGTTTTGGATTTTGCAAAGTTTGTTAATGTTAGTTGCGGGATGAAGGTGGTGAAGAAAACAATAGGATAGAACGGTTATAGGAGTATGAAGAGGGAAATAAAGAGATGGGGGGAGAGAGAGATAGTAGAGATTATAGTGGAAGCAGTGGTGTGTTATCATGCCAGCTCCCTTGAGAGCTCATCGATCACCTTTACGAGACTTTTCATCGCGACCGTTCTCCAAACTACCGGGCACACTGTTAAATATATATATATATATATATATGTATATATATAGATGGGTCTCTCTCCTACGGTTATTTTGTGCGCGATAGTTGTATGGAGTCATTACATGTACGAGTGCATATAATGCTATATTATAAATAGTGTATTATCGGTATAGATGAGACAGGTTGATTGTTTACATACGTAAATTAACAGAGTGTGCAATATTTTAATTTTATTTTTAATATTTTCGTCTACTTGATGAGCTGCAATGTTTCTCGGTTTAATTCGGCTTTACTTTGAATGTGTTATGTGTGGATGTCAATTTTCTAAACTGTTCTGTCTTTTGTTTACACGTGTTAATATATCCGTGTTCACATGCCCGATCGATTACCAATATTTGTTTATTGGTTGCAGTGCATACACGTGCATGATATTTGTGTGTGAAAATACTGACACAAGGGCGGATTTTATAGTCGATTGTAAAGGAAAAGTTTATTTGTTTGACTGCGCATTGTCCAACAATTTTTATGGCCCATCTACGGCCATATTTTCCGGCAATAACTTCACTGTGTCTATGTGTTTATGTATATGTATGCGAATAGTTTCCGATAATATACGATAAATGGTTATACGTAGGATGGAGAGTTTTGAAAATGGGGCGAATTTATACTGGGTCAAAGTAGTAGATGAAGTCGATCTAAATGATAATTTTTGGCAGAGATGGAATATTTATTTTGCATTATTTACGTATTTTTTTTGGTAGAAGCTATAAAAAAGAATGAAACGGAAAATAATGAAAATGAAAAATACTCACAACGAAATTTTTTATACGTGAATTACAGTCATTAATTCAACACTACTGAATTTATTCAGAAATTCTCATGTTATTATAATTCGTATTATTACTGAGAGTTGTACTATTTCATTAAAATAATTAGCACTCGGGGAAAGTTTGAACTAACAAAAAAACCAAAGAAAAAAAAAGAACTGAAATGCTGAATATTTAAGAGTATGAAATCTAAAAAGTAATTTCATAGTCATTGAGAATTATTCTTTTACGTTAAATACATGACGAATAAGTTGAAATCCCGCGATTTACATATGACGCATTACCCTCATCTCTCCTTATCCCTTTTTTTCCTTGGGTTTTATATTTTATCCGCAAAGGGATACAGCCACTCATGAATGGAGAACTTGCAGGGTTTTGGCGCTCACTTGTTCACATTCACTCAGACTTTTATTTATTTTTTTTTTGTTCCTTTTTGTTTCCGCATTTTACCATTATCGCTATATCCTCGTATACTTCAATTCTCTCAAGCATTGGCGAGAGAAAGATGCAGGGTGCGCGTGAGAGGAAACGAGGGATGAAGGAAAATAGTGGAAAGTTGCACTCTCAGCACTCGGTGTCGTTTACTCCCTTTTAACCCGTTAAAATTGAAAAAGCGTCGGTGAGTTCTCGCGGTGTCTCGTCGTCCTCAAAGCGCGACGCAATACGCTATACTTTCACTTGCAGACTTGCATTAAGGGTACCATGAATTGAAGAGAGAGCGAGAGAATGAGCGGAAGTAAATGAGGAATCTGTGAATAAGAGAGGAAGCAGAATAGAAAGAGAGATATAGAGTATAGTGCAACTGAATGAGAAAATGTTGAGCCAATTTGTGGAGAAATTGATGGACGCGAGCAGACAAATATATTGCCAACATTATATAAGTAGTATATGTATGTATTTATGACTGTCTATGTATTTATTAGTACGTTGGGGTATATGATATGTGTACATATATTAATGTATGGAGTTGAAAGCGTCCGCGAACTACCACTGAGCGTAAATTCATTTGACCCGATGGTAATGCGATGTGGCAGTGCATAGATTGTATATAAGCGAAAATATAGAATAAACTCGATGGCTCGTGTGCCCACGATAAATGCAGGGTATTCATGAATGCTTGAAAGCAGATTTTCGCCCGTTCATATTCGATGGTAGTGAAAATAAAGCATGGCTGTTCAGGTATACAGTGATATAGAGATACCACGTATGTACCTATGCGTACCGAATTAATACAGGTAGTGATGATGGTGGGATTATTATTATCATTATTATTATTATTATTATTTTTGGTAGAACTCTCTTGTCACTCTATATATATTTTTATGTATGACACAAATTAATTTCTTTGCGGTCACCATGCAACTCTCGATATGGCTGACGTATATTTTACCCATATATAATTTCATTTTTACCGGACAAAAAAAAATATTTATTTTACCGTTTTATTTCATTCGTGTGCTATTATTATTCTTTATTTTGTATATTTTGAAAGTAAAATATTTAAAAGTATGCGAAAAAAAATATATATTAGTGTATGTATGAATTTATAAAAATTATTAATGCATTCGATGGAAAATAGATTGCTATTGGGAGTTTATAAATATATTTATATATTTACGGTAAATACTTTGTATTTATTGTTGCGAGAAATTTCCGATGTGATAGGGTGAGAATGGGTGGGGATTTTTGTTTCCAGTGATTTGTGGGAATGAAATTAAAATTGATAAGCTGTTTGGAGAAATTTTTGTTTTTATATTTTTGGGTTTACTTTGTTGTTCTGTATGTGAATGTATATTTGAGGGGAATCGAAATCACCAACTGATGTAACGTTATTCTGCTTTTACGTGGGGGATAAAAGTGTATATGTAAGTCAATACCACACGTTGCCGCAATTGTTCAATATTTTAGGAGCATTGAATTAGAATCCAAGATTACGAACAAGTTGAGATACTCAATAATTTAGAGGTGCTCTAGGGCACGTAGAAAGTTCAAGAAGGTAAATATATCTACTTGCATATATATATATATATATATATATATTAGTAATGTATGTTAGAATATCGTCGATGCTCCGGAAAAGATCTCACGCCTCTTCCGTCAAAAGATTTATTTCGGTTACGTTACACGTTTCCTATGTGTACACGTTGGGGTGAAACAATGGCAACTCTGCGAAAATTGAAGATTGCTTTGTGTGTCAAATTTATCTGGAAAAATTATTGCCTTTGTGTGTTTGCAATATTCAATTTAGCAACAACGCGTATAATTTTTATAAAATATATATCTTTTACGGAAAAAACAAGAGGAAAATTCATTATATGATAATGAATGTTATTTTATGAATTAAATATGTTCATTTTCCATTGGAAAAAAAAAAAGAAATATATTAAAATTGCATTTCGTTTAATGTAATTGGGATTTATATTTGGGAATATTTTTATTTGTAGATACAGGTGATATTGGAATTGAGGTTGGTGTGTTTATCCGTTTATTGTTGAAGAAAGAAGAAATGAAGAAGAATCTAAACATCGTGTTCATGTTGAAACGAACGTTTATCGAGTCCCAGTGGAATGTGACGTTAAAGGCCAGAATCAAGGTCGCCTGCGGCTCACGACCGGTTGAGAGAAAACATCCGGGCAACAGATATAGCAGCTATAGTGGGGATTGACATCGTCTTTAATGGAACCTGCGTGAAATAATGAGCAAGTCTTCATCATTTGATTATTTATTTGCCTATTAAAATTTTTTTTTCCACTACCCATCAGCGTCAAGCGTTTGATTTTTCTTTTCAATGAAGTTTAAATTTATAATTCATTCGCAATTCGAAATCTCTGTTAAAGTGGCGATTTTTCAATTGGGTTGAAAAAAAAATAATAATTTATTGATAAGTGGATTTTAAAAAACGTGTAAAAAGAAAATTTCTACTGAAACTGTTGACGGGTCAATAAGGGACAGTGATAAATGACAATAAATGTATTTGTATGTATATATCGAAGATCTTGGTGTGGAATTTGGTCAATGATCGACCTGGAATTGAAGCCCCACAACAGCGGCGGGTGCGCCAGTCAAGCCCATACATTCGTTCGCCTGCTAACGTTCACTCACTGCTGCTGCTCTCAGCGTTCAACTCGCAACTTGGTTCAGTCAGCCAGTCGCTTTGCGCGCTTCTCGACGGAAGGTGGCCTCACATCGTTTTTCCATTGATATCAGTACACGGTGTCGGATCTTATCCGCGTAGTGTAATAAAAAATAGTTTCATAACAAAAAAAAACTAAATTTATATATATACACATATGCACAAAAAAAAATTTACAATTTCACATTTTCACATTTTCTTCATTAGAAAAAATTTTTTTCTTCTTTTGTTTCAATATTGAAATGTTTTTCGAGGTGTTTTGAAGACAATTTATCAATGTGAAACAAAGTTTCTGTAAACAAACTTGGTGAGTTGTCGGTAATGAAAATTTAAATGATGATTTTTTTTTTTTTAGTTCTGTGCATTTATTTGTTTTGTGACAGTTTGATTATTTGCGGATAAACTCAATTGAAGTTTTACATTTAGGTATAGTTTGATTATTCCTATTTATTAATATATGCGAAGAATGAAGTGATATATAGTTTTGAGGGGTTGTTGTGCTACATTCTAGGAATCACAATTGTCCACATAGGTACATAACATTTGACAATTTGTTGGAATATTTCATCGCTTTTGTCGCGCAAAGTTATGATTATTTCAAAAGTTTCTACGACCCGGGTGAATCGTGTCGTTGCTCTTGGTTATTCTCATTCCCTCTATATTCGCGTACTTTCACCACATTTTCCACTAATTAAGGTGTTCCCCGGAGTCATGTATATACGTTCGACAAACTTCATGTGTCGATGCTGTCCAAATACTATGTCAAATTATTATTCTCTAATTTATCTGGTTGTTCGATTTATAATACAATCAGTGAGCTGTTGTAACTATTTAAATAGTTAAAAAAAAAAAAAACAGTAAACGGACGGAACCAATACTTTTTTCATCACTATCTAATGACAAGAAAATAGAAAATATAAAAATTAAATATCCAAATTATAATAAAGTGTACTTTATACTTTTTTAATATCAATTTCTATCATTTCATTTTCCATCGAGAGTTTTTTTGTATTTGCTCCATTTTTAATACTAGTAAATGGTTGTTTAGTGTTCATTTAATGTCGGTAAGTTCAATAATTGCGCGGTGTAGCAACCGCACTACCATCTAAAGTATTGATACAGAGTATATCGTAATTGGTCCAAATGAATAAATAGAAAACAAATAAGAAAAAGTCTGAAAAAAAATAAAAAAATGGAAAATTGTAACTGGAGTTTTCGTTCTCCCGTTCACTTCGTATACATTGTCGATTGAATGTATATAATTGAAGGAACTGCGCTTGTAACTGACGAGAAGAGTTGGCATCTCATTATACACATATCTTCAGTCGTGGTTGCGCCCATGCAAACATAACTATATGAATATATATCCACGTATATACTTGTGTATATATATATTTGCCACTTATATGTATACATAAATGATATCTTGAAATTGGATCGTATAATATGCGTCGCGGCAGCACCGGGATATATTTTTCCTTCAGACTTTTTCTTCTTTTAATTATTATTATTATTATTATTATTATTATTATTATTTTTTCGTTACGGCAGATACCGTAATCTTATCATTTGATCTAAAGAAAATATATATTAAGGAAGAAAAAGAAATTGTGATTTATTAATAATTTTTTGTTCGCAATGAAAAATATAATTTATATCAAATACTGTTCATCAATATTTGACATAATAACATTTTTCAATTAATAAATGCTCATTTATAAGCATTTGATATAACGAATTTCGAATAATATACAGTGCTTTTATAGAGTGGTAAGGAGATTTATCAAGAGACATCATGATATTTGCAATGAATATTCGGGTGTTCGTTAGCTTTGTGATTAGATACGTTTGTTGTTTGTCAAGTGTTAGGACAGCTCACGGAATATATGTGTACATACACCTAGCAAAGAGAAATAGATCTATGTATACATAAATAGAAGAGGAGAACCACAGTAGTAGTGTAGCTGGTGCCACCATGGTATTATCCTCTCGTCGCTCTCTTGAAACCGGAACGAATGTGATAAACGGATATACAATGTGAAAGGATATCATAGTTTCATTTTCTTGTCAACCATTCATATCTCTTCTGTATTTTCTATATATAAAATTTTTTATAGAGTCATTCTTTTACAATTGCGCTTGAATCACCGTGTTTCCATGCTATACAACCATTTTATCCTCCAGTGCTACTTTATACAGTGCGGTCAAAATATGCACCCACACATCGCTGCTAATTTTATCTTTAATATTATTTTGTTTTATTGCTACTTTTACTTTTATTTATAAATATTTCATTCTTTTTCTTTTTTTTTTTTT
>CAJUYH010006492.1:36002-48690 GCA_910591685.1 Galerucella tenella | reverse complement strand
TTTATTTGCTTATGATTTGTGGAAGATAATGCAGTACTAGCTGGATCCCGGTATGGAACAAGTTTAGTATTGGGAGTTTTGTACTCCAGTTTAGAAAATACAATAGGATAGTTAGGTGAGTTGGGGAAAGAATCATGATGTGAAAAGAATGTTTTTCAGAAATTGAGAAAAATTACTGCGCGTGGACAATTTTCTTGTTTTTTTTTTGGATCGAAGCCATTCTTAAACAATAAGGCACGTTTTATTTAAGTACATCATTTATTCACCATTGGTTGAATGACGTCAGTCTCCGCTGCAACGACATGTTAGAGTCACATAAAAAAACGCAATTGTTGTTGTTTAAATCATCTGTCCACTGACAATCTTTTTCCTAAGTTGATTGTTGCTATTAGCAAAAATTTACGAAATGAATTAAGATACTTGGAAAAGTGTTATAGTTATTTTAGCCTCTAGATCTCGGAGTAGCAGTTCATTTGATAGTTCCACTTGAAATTTTTTCAATTTCTGACGCTGTTAATAGCGCCGTAAATACTTTGTTATATATATAATCTTAAATCCCTTCTACCACTCAGTGGTGTAGGGTGTGTTGCAGCTATTCTTTCGTCACGAAATTTTTCCACTCTTTCCTATTTTGAGCTAAGTCCTTCGCTTCTATCCAGCTTCTTCCTCTTTTATCCAGTAATCCAGCTATTACCTTATCCCAAGTTTTTCTTGGTCTGTCCCTTTTTTTATTTTTTTCAATTTTTGCTTTCCATATTCTCTTTACTGGTCTTCGTTCATCCATACGTTGTAAATGTCCCCACCATTGTAGTTGTCTTTCTTCTACTAATTCTAAGGTTGATTGTATACCCAGGTCTTTTCTGATATCTATGTTTTTCATTCTATCCTCTTTTGTTACACCTCTTACTCTTCTCAAATATTTCATCTCTGTCGCCTGTATTTTACTTTTTTGTTGTCCTGTTTACACCCGTGTTTCACATCTATATGTAAGTATTGGTCGATATATTGTTTTGAATACTTTTAATTTCGTTTCTTTATATATTTCTTTTTTGTTGATAAATTTTGTATTTGTGGCATAGTATAGTTTGTTAGTTTTAACTATTCTATTATTAATATCTGCTTCCTGTGTTCCGTTTTCGTCTACTATTGTTCCAAGGTACTGAAAATGTTCAACTTGCTGTATTTTGTCTGTATCTATTCTTACATTTATTTCCTCTTTGTCGTCTCCAATGACCATGACTTTTGTCTTGTTTTTGTTTATTTTCATGCCCATGTCCATCATTGCTTCATTCCACACATTTATGTTTTCTTGTAGCTCTCTTTCATTTTTTGCTATTAATATGATATCGTCTGCAAATGCTCCTTCACTGATGTATACCCTGCACAATTGTAAATGTCCCACACATACTTTTCAATTAGTTTTGTGCATTTCTTTATGATCTCATCCAGGTAGATAATAAATAACAAATGGCTTAAGCTCCCTCTCTGTCTCACTCCCATATTTGTAGTGAAATTTTCTGACATATTATTATTTCTTATGACTGCGTTCTCATTTTTCTCATAGATGTTCTGCATTATTCTTATTATTTTTGTATTCAATCCCCTTTCTGCAAATACTTTGTTACCACATTTTAATTTTATTTCTATAAATTCGTCTATTTCCTTGACCGCTACAAAAAATCGTTAGTTTTTTGAGGTTGTGCTGTCATTTTGTAAACCACCAAATTTATCCACCACCTCGATACAACGGTGGAGTTGTTTGCAATTTTGTTTGATGCAACAGTAATAAACGAACGCGTCATTTCTTCAATCTACAATCCACCAAAGGATATAAAAACACAGCTGGTCGATTGATGGATCTACCAGTGAATAAAAAAACGTGTTTTTACATTTTATGTGAAAGCTAGAATAATTATTGTCCTGCCTGAAAAATGGAGTTCTCTGAGATTAGTTCTTCCTTTCACATTAAAATTTAAATATTCCCTCTCTTCATAATCCATTTTTTGTATTTTTCTATCCAAATATTCAAAATTTTAACAGAAAAGGTCTGCTACAAAGGTAGCTGGTATTTATTCCCAGCTATGAGAAATTATATTTTTATAACAGAATGAACCACCACTCATGAATATATTGTGATAGGCAATTATTAATTAATTTTTTTTTGGTAGGGTATTGTAAAGGGCAGGATGGGGAAAAATGGAGATGAAAGGGAAGGAACCATCAAGGCGGTTCAGATGTCTGCTAATTCCCTCCTCACTGCTAACGTCGACACACGTAACTATACTTTGAACGTCAAATGTTGCTATTACATCTAGGTTCATCATTGCCTTGAGTAGTCAATATTTGTACGGTATAACATGGAGTTATAAGCAAAAATAATCGACAACCAGTTATCAACGGTCATAGTCGAGTATATCCTTCTAGAAACCTTCGTACAATTCAGAGAAAAATACAAATGAACGTAATCATATATTCACAATTATATGATTGAAGGTTATTACTGGTTATGGGACTGATGAGAATACGATCACGAAACAAATTTAGATTTGCTCACAGGCGATTTAACTGATCTCAACTTGTCAATGTATGGCATATTAAAAATATAACTGGTGAAAGAGTTTTGGATATGTTAATATATAGTATATGTAGTTACAATATTGTAAATTATGAAGTTACAGGTGAGTACATTTTGACAAGACACCAAGTAGAACAATAAAATTTACATTTTAAAAACTTTTTAGGCATCATACTATGGACAGTTTGTTCAATAGCGGTTTAAATTGTAGATTAACTTTCGCTTTTCTAGAAGTTTTTAAAATTTTTCAATTTCAATTTCAATTTGAATGATTGTGTTCCTCGTAAGTGAACAATGAAATGAAATAGTTAGTGAGATTTCCAGAAGGGCAGTGGCCACTACCCTTGTATGACTTTAACCGTTCTACTGTCTAATGCCTCCAGGGTGGAACTAAGAAAAAAGGAATCAAAACACATCTCATGAACGTAGGCAGCCCAAAATACCTCTAGAGAACTTCAACCGATATATACCAAAGGCACTGTTATTTCTTAGAAAAAAACAATTAAGAATCCTTAATGCTTTTCTCACAAGACAGTGAAATCTCGAGCAACACCTGCGCACTTAAGCTGCCGAATTCATGTTGCTTCTGTCAAGGAAAACGAGGAATGCTCCTGCACTTGGTGAGAGAATGCAACCCTCTATCACTGAACCAAGTAGAAATGGGAAAAATTACCTCCTTAAAACCACAACACTACTTGAAGGCATGAGAAGAGAACATGATGATTGGACAATTTTTTTCTTTCAGAATTGTAACAAGGAATGTGTTTTTTTTTCATTTTGATACCAGATTTTCTTGGTTTTATATTGTTTTGTTTGTAACGCCAACTGGCAAAGGCTTTAGTCAGGTCAGACTGATGTGTAGCTGTATATTGTGCATAAATTATAATAATAACCTAATCTAACATTTTTGTGCTTTACTGTAGAGTAGTCCACTGTAGTTGTTTAACTGAACCAATTTAACTTCAGAGTAGTGTGTGCCAAGGTAGTAGCTTTTTGTTTAGAGCTAGTGGGCCATCAAGCTATACTCCAGGTTTCTACCAACAACTAGAGCTCTGTGACTCTCCAAACCCCCATTTGAGGCTACCAGAAGTCAAGGGGACGGGAATGAACCACGTTAAAAATCTGCTCAGGTGGTAAGATCCGAATAGAGCGGTTACAGAGTGCTAGGTGTACAGAAATGGACACAATTTACAATGTGGTTGAGTGATATTTTTGTTATCAATTTTCCGGTCATAAATTGAGTTATAGAAACTTAAAAAAGTGCCACTTCACTAAATTATCGAATTGGTGGTTGTGGTTCACTATCTCTTCCAATGTCTTCAAAAGTTTACTAAAAGCGTGGATTGAGCTAATTTTCATTTCAAACTGCTATCAAACAATCGGTCAAAAATCTCTTAATTTTAACATATATTTTTAATGTTTTTTCTTATCTAATATCATTAGGCAGATATGCTTACAATATAATATTATAACGTATTGTTCGGTAAAAGGTATTTTCAAATTGGTTATTATAGATATATGTCTACTAAAGGTTGCTGTATACTCGACAAAGCTATAATAATTAAAAATTATTGATATCATTGTTGCTTCGTTTGGTCCTAGGAAGATTCCCAAAACAATAGATAATCTTGTGTTTTTGAATGCAGCCGAAAAATTATAATTACTGATTGGAAGTTTTCTTTTTTAATTCCTTAAAGATATTTATGGTATAAGTCCTGGAGACCAGATAAGGAGATCGAACTCAAAATACTAAAAATGGTCTATATAAGCAGTTTGCTTTTTCACCGCGTCGATGCCACTGCAAATTCAGTACCATCTAAAAACAGTAACCTTGTGCCTATTGTTTGAAAATATATTGTATTTTTTATTGTTATTGAACCTATTGAAGATTATGGCTTTGGGCTTCATCTTACACCTAAACCATTTCACTATTCTGTATGACGTACATGATTTTGTTCGGGATTCTTATCTAGTCTCCATGTTAACACTTACTTCTTATGACAATTATATAATGAAAACTATCTGGTACTATACAGAGTGGTAATAAAAAATACACTCAATAATTTTTTTAACAAAAGTAAAAAAACATCAAGTTTTAAAGACATTTCCAGAGTACTTTGTATTTGAAGAATCAAGTTCATCTTACATGATGAATGAAGAGCTAGATATAATTTATTCTCCACTTTCAGATTGTTTATTGGATACCTAATATTGTTTTAATTAGTTTCAAGAATATTTCATTGAGTTTTATTTATAGAAATACAGAAAAACAACATCAAATCTTCAAGCAATAGGTTGCAACATATAAGATAACCGATTCCATGCCTTTGATAGACTCCGTTTTACATATCAAGAAGTCACGTGAAGTTTTCGAACTGACTTGCGCAGAAACCAAAATCGATCTCGTTTATCTATGTCGCCTCGTAACGACCGTTTTATGCCATTAGCGTTACAAACGATGTTTTGTGCCCACAACTATGTTATTATTGACATTATTTTAAGTTCGTGTTTGAATCAAACATTTACTGTCGAATATTTTTTATTAAACATTCCAAGACGTTTAGTCAGATTCTCATTTTGGGTTAACCTACAGAATATGAAAACGTGTTACGCTACTGATTTGATGTCAAATGTAAATTTCACAATATGCTGCTGGTTTTGACAACAAATTCACGCATATGACTGCAACTTCACGTGGCTTCTTCTTATGTGAAACGGAGTCTAACTGTTAATAGTTATTTATGTATCAAGGGTATAAATAGATGTTTATGCCCTGAGAGCGACGTCTTACGAAGCCGAGGGCCTCTGGCCCGAGGGTTTGTAAGTCGCCCGAGGATATACACATCTATTTATGCCTGCGGTACATACAAACTTTTATGTCATACTAGTTCGTTATTGCAATCCAATCTCAATACAAATCAGTGTTTTAAAAAATCCGGTTTGAATTAATAGGTGAATGTTGACAAACGTAAATGTCATAATATCACAATAAATTTATTATGTGTCAAAGTTAGAAGTCAAAATTATCGAAGATTTTGGAATTCCTGACGAAATTATTGAAAAAGTGAAGAAAGCAACTGTAAATCTGTTGCAAAAAAATCTAAAAAAGCTTACGACATGGTTATTAAATAAGTTGAACAAAAAATTATTTCTCTTTATGCCCTAAAGTGAACTTTATGCCCGCACTTTTTAAATTTGTAGGATATACGCAAACGCTAAATTATTTTGTATGTAGATATTACTTACATTTAAAGCTAAATCAGTCAATGTTGTGATCAGTTTTTCAAACTACGAACTATAAATACGCACAAAATTTGTCGGTTCTAAACTACCAATCCTAAATCATATCAATACAACTTATAGTTTGTTTCAAAATGGACATAGAGTATTGGAATGCAATAATCTTTTAATAAACAGATATTACAGAGTTGTACTAAGAATTGACGAAATATTTTACAATAATTAGGTAGCTTTAGCTAGGTAGGTACAATTGAAACAGGCCACAATTTTTTTTAAATAAAATAGAGTCCTTACCCACTAAACCAGGGGTCCCCAAACTTTTTACCCGGCCCGCGAAAAAGAAAACTACATCCCTAGCACTACAACATAATATACAAAATTTAGACATTTTGTTGAAAAATGTGAAAAATGGAAAAGTGGCCACCCAGTATAGTTGGCCCTTCTGAACTTACCCTAGCTAGAAATTTGGCCCTAATGCTGAAGAGCTTGGAGACCCCTGCACTAAACAGTTAGGTAGGTACTATTAAATTGTGAAATATTTTGTCACGTTTGAGTACAACTCTGTAATATCCGATATACACATCTGTTTGTTGAAGGATTATTGTATTCCAGTAGTCTATCTACTTTTTGAAACAAACTATAGTATACATCTAGATGTATTATTTTTATTACAAACAACCGAAACAGCAATAAAATCAGAGCTTTGGTTTGACAATTTTGAAGGTCTACATACAATAAAAGTGAAGAAGGTTTATGCTGGAACAAGAGGCATAATTAAAGTTGGCTTAAAACCTCATGGGTGCTACGTCACAGATGTGCAAATGACCAAAATCGGTACAGCGCGGCAAAACCGCATGTATAGCTGTAAAGTTAAAAACATCGTCATGAAGTTGAGTTGTTGAGTTGACTTTACTGCTATACATACGGCAAAACCGCATGTGTAGCAGTAAAGTCAACTCAACAACTCAACTTCATGACGATGTTTTTAACTTTACTGCTATACATGCGGTTTTGCCGCGTTGTACCGATTTTGGTCATTTGCACATCTGTGACGTAGCACCTATGAGGTTTTAAACGAACTCTACATACCTAGTAGTCGAGCGGATAAAGCAAAAAAGTTCGGAATTTTTTCCCTAAAGACGGATCGGAATGCGGTTTTTTGCATTCGCTTCGAAAAATTATTTGTAAAAAATGTACCTACTTTGTTCCCATTACAAATCGGGAATTGCATCGCTGCAGTCAAAAATGAATGCCAAAAATGCATAAATGTAAAAACTCTGTAAATAAGAGTCAGAACTGGCTCAAATCGGGTACCCGGGGGTACGATTATGATGTTGAAATTGACCCCCCGGACACCTGTGGCCACGGTCCACACGCCTCCAATAATTTCCGGGCTGTTATTGTCGATATTGTCAAGAAAGTTCTCCTGGATGATGTCCAGGTCGAGGTTCGGGGGCACCAGGTGTCCGGTGGTGTTCGCCGATGCCATATTTGAATTCAGCCACCCGAAAAACCCCCGGGCGTGGAGTTTTTTTGTTCCCCTCGTGATTTCTTGGAGAGTCCCACGGAGACGAGGTTCATCGGCGTTCTTGAGCCCCAGGTGTCCGGGGGGTCAATTTCAACATCATAATCGTGATCAGCGACCTCGAAAACCCCCGGGTACCTGATTTGAGCCAGTTCTGACTCTTATTTACAGAGTTTTTACATTCTCCAAAAGGCCTCCCAAAAGATGCATTTTTGGCATGCATTTTTGACTGCAGCGATGCAATTCCCGATTTGTAATGGGAACAAAGTAGGTACATTTTTTATAAATAATTTTCCGAAGTGAATGCAAAAAACCGCATTCCGATCCGTCTTTAGGGAAAAAATTCCGAACTTCGAGCCTTTTTTGTGCTTTATCCGCTCGACTACTAGCAGGAAACTAGAATCTAGATCTTTATATATCAGGCTTTGTTAAAGCCAAAAGCCGTGGCTTGAATTATACTGCCTGCGTGGTATTTGCACTATTTTATTCACAATCTCTTAGTTACACGCTTTTAAAAACATTTATTTCAAGAAAATTTGTTATCTTAATTTAACACTTTTTTCGACAAAGAATTTCATGAAACTGTTGCTGTTACGAAATTTGAATTTTCTTGTTCATACAAATGTCTGATTTTGAATTAGTCTGTACCCTTCCGGAAGTCTGAGAAGCTGCGGACACTGCAATTGACGGAATAATTCCGGACAAAAACAAAGAAAGATACGAGAAAAATGTTTCATCTTACATTAGATGATGCGCCATAGAATATTCCAGAATTCCAGAATTTTGTTTGTTTTGGCATGTGGTGTAAGTCAGTTGGTTTTCAGACATACTTTGTAGAACAAAGTGAATGTAATATATATTTTGTTTAAATAAAAACTCTACGAAAACACTTAATGCAGTTAGTAAACTGTCTCTGAATTAAATTAAATAATCTGACGATGAAAAAAGCAATCAACAGAGGAGTTATGTGATTCCAACGGAAGCCAACAGAAACATATTTATTCAGATCTACAGAGAGATAATACTGCCGGAAATCTAAAAAATACATACTTTATCTCTTTATTTCTCACTTATCAACACTACTATACGATGGCATTTTAAATAATTCTAAGAACTAATTGTAAATTGGACTTTAGCCTTCAAAAGACCACTCAGAAAGCTACCATTGATCTCGGCAGATGTAGAAAATGTGTGGGAAAAACTGAGGACAAAAATGACCCAGTGGTTATACACAAGGGCTGTTAGACCAATGATAGCCTATGGATCAGTGGTGTGGGGGACAAAGATATTTTTGAAAAGCCAGAGTGCTAGATATAAACCTAAGAAATCCGATGTTCCCTCATAAGAAAACACCAGTACCTTCGTAAATAAGGTTCCAGATGCATATCTTGTTCAAAAGGTAATATTTTAACTACTTAATTCATAACAATAATATATTTAGTGGGTCCAATATTTTCTTTTACAAATTAGGAATGACAGCCTGTAGTCAGAATGATATTGGAGGTGGTCCAAAAGAATAGCGGATTTTTTGAATCAGAAAAAGAATTTATGGGACATTGTTTTAGACGTGCTCCAGCTACATTGCTAGCAAATAAAACAATGTTAAGCAACAACAAAGACTTACATTAACGGTTCACAGTAAAGAGAATTCAAATGTTACTACCGCTTGAACGTGCCCATTTTCACCTGGAAAAAAATGTTATCAAATAATTTTATTTGATTCATCTGTACATTTATTTAATATAATAAATGATACAAGGAAATTGTAACCGTTCCAATGGAGCTCTCTGGTTCGCTTTTCTTTTTCATCGTCTGTTTTTGCTTTTCCGAAACTAAATAATTGTCACTGTTTCCAGGATTAGAGCCTCACGCCTACAATTCTTGGCATCCAAACCCTATTCAGTCATATGAAATAATGAAGAATGTAGTTATTAAGGCAAAATAGCTTCAACATTTTTAACAGTCTCACTTTTAAATTTATGCTGGAAGTTTAACGGATTTCTCAGTTTTAATTCTTATTTAGTAAAATTTCAAGTTTTGTGAGTTAATTTTCAAAGAACAAAACCCTCGAGCTAAACCTCTCACGGTTTATTCAGAACATCAACCTCCGATTTCAACTCGCTAAGTTTTCAGATGAAAACAATTTGCGGGAAAATAGAAAAATGTAGTCACTCATAAAGTGGTCTTGTTATATTACCGTCAATAATCGAAATTTTTGAATGGAATTTAACAGAAAAATGAATGAAATTGAAAATAAAGTTAAAAATAAATGGATACGAATAAATAAAATAAAATAAAGTTGAAAATTTGATGATTTTTTTCCATATCTCAAATATTTCATTTGATTTGGAAAGTACCTACTATACAGGGTGTACCAACCTTACGACAAATTTCGGTATATGGGTTATTTTAAGAGATATCAAAAAATGTTATCAACAAAAATGGTAGATGTGTTGAAGGTCCATATTTTGATATTATATCGAACTATACAGAGTGCTGCTCCGTTACAAACCAAACATATGATTTTTCAAATGGGAACCCCTGTATATTAAACCGAATTCGGATTGGTTACATTTTTTGAAGCTTTTAATATGAGGTTTTGCCACGTTATACAGAGTCCTTCAAAAGATATATGGACACGCTTATGTGAAAATCGTAGGTAAATCAACGCTCTGTAGCTTGTTGTACGTTGAAGGAAAAAAATGCATTTTGCCAAACAGAGTTTCGTAACATGATGCAATATCTCCGTATCCTATTAAATTTCAATTATATTCTCCCTTGTAAACAGGGTGAACGGAAACTCGAACCTGTCATTTTCTTTCTTCATTCAAATGGAGCACCCTGTATTTTATAGTAAAAATAGAGTCTTCGAATCTGTAACTTCAATTTTTGTCAAGCATTCCCTATACCCAAAGTTTATATATTTTGTAATATTTATTGTAAAATATAATTACTGACCTATTAAGTGAAAACATTAAATGTGGTATGTAACAAAAAATCCTAATTGATAATAAATTTCACTTAACTATTTATTCTAAACAAAACTAGCCACCAAAAGTATAATCCCAACCGTAATATTAAACTAAAGGTTTAAAATGTTCACCGTTAAGATCAATGCAATGCTGCAGAATAGTTCAAATGATTGACTAACATTTCTCAGCATATCAACGTTAGCAGATCGAAATGCCGCACTAATTATCCTTTTCATGACATCTCTAATAGCCGGGGATTTTATAAACTTATTCCTTACAAAACCCAAAAAAAATAAATATACCTTTGTTAAATCGGGTGACCGAGCAGGCCAATCAGTTGGGCCCCCTCTTACAGCATTGCATTGATGTTAACGGTGAACACTTTGAACCTTCAGTTTAATATTACGGTTAGGATTATACTTTTGGTAGCTATTTTTGTTTAGAATGAATTATTCATTAAAATGTATCATTAATCAGGATTTTTTGTCACTTCAACGTTTATTGCTTTGACATAATAGGTCAGTAGTTATATTTTACAATAAATATTACAAAATAACTCTGTTTTTATAAACTTTTGGTATAGGGAATGCTTCACAAAAATTGAAGTTACATAATCGAAGATTCTATTTTTGCTATAAAATACAGGGTGTTCCATTTGAAAAAAGAAAGAAAATGACAGGTTCGAGTTTCCGTTCACCCTGTATATAAGAAAAAATATAATTGAAATTTAATAGGATACGGAGATATTGCATCATGTTATGAAACTCTGTTTGGCAAAATACATTTTTTTCCTTCAACGTACAAGCTACAGAGCGTTGATTTACTTACGATTTTCACATAAACGTGTCCATATCTTTCGGAGGACCTTATATAACGTGGCAAAACCTCATATCAAAAGCTTCAAAAAAATGTAACCGGTAATTCGGTATAATATACAGGGGTTCCCATTTGAAAAATCATATGTTTGGTTTGTAACGGATTTATGCAGCACTCTGTATAGTTCGATATAATTTCAAAATATGGACCTTCAACAAATCTACTATTTTTGTTAATAATATTTTTTGATATCTCTTAAAATAACCCAGATACCGAAGTTTGTCATAAGATTGGTACACCCTGTATATTTACGTTCTCTTGTCATACTTTTTTCCATTTATTGAAATAGACCAGTAAAATTGCATATTATTATTCAACAACAGGGAAATTTTTTCTCCTCATAGGTACACGAACTCTAATTTTTTTTGAGACAATTACTGTTTCAATTAAAATTACAAAAACAAAATTCAGGTCATGCATGGCGGGCATTGTGGTTTCTCGCTTTGTTCACGAATGTAGTCTTTTACGTTGAAAGTGTTCGTATCCTTTGTACCATTCTGTCGATATTTCAGTTCCCTGCAACAAAAATTGATAATAAATTATCAGTTGACAAACAACCATTAATATTTAGGTGATTAAAGCTCAAAACACTCAATCAAAGGCTCCTCTTCTCCACGTAGGAAATGTTTTACTGATCAGATCCCTGGGATTTGAAACTGACAAGTTGACACTAATGACAGTCGTCTTGAGAATAAACAATTATTTCTATAGATTTTAGATTTGTAATTTGGTTATTTTGTATCGTGTTTGTATTTATTAATACTTTTTATTATAAACATTCAGATGTTAGACCAGTGCCGAAGCCTTCAGAAATGGTAAAAATAAATAGTAGGATGAAACCTATCGGAAAAGGAGGGGAATATGATAATATTTAAAGGAAATAGTATATTACGTAACGTGTGTGGTAAGAAGCATTTTACGCACGAATGGAAAAGTTACGCACTATGCCGCATAGCGGCGAGTGCGTAATTCCGTGAGTGCGTAAAATGTTTTACAGCACGAGTTACGTACTATACTTTACCTACGACCTACTTGTACTTGTATTTATAAGATGTATAAGAAATTACGGTTACATAATTAGGGGTGCTCGGTCAACTCCATCTCTATTACTCCATTACCAATGAAATAAGCACATTAAAGAACTAACGTTTAATCATTATTAATATATTGTTGATAATCAAGTCCATTTTTCAATTTTAATCAATACATTCTTGGGCTTTTCATAGTTAAACGTGGCCATATCGAATGTTTTCAAATAGTAAATTTTGAATAAAATGGCGACGTCTATTGACAGTTGCTAAGATGTTGCTAGGGACCCTGGTCTATGTCAAAAAAGCACCAAATTGAAATAAATTGAACTCAAACACGATCCTACTAACTATTAAGGATATAATAGAATTTATTATAGAATGGTGGAAATGTCATCAGTTCCAATATCCTCTTTCAGCTTGGTCTTGATTTTGTCTAGCTCATCACATCCTGCAGGACAGTTATTAACTT
>CAJUYH010006492.1:15906-28641 GCA_910591685.1 Galerucella tenella | reverse complement strand
TGCAATAGCTTTGATCCAGGAGCCCTGGATAATAAAGACCAAAATTACTGGTTTCAGTAGCCTAACGGGTCAAATTTTCAGCCTACCAAGCAATCAGCAACCTAGGACAGCTATTTACGTCCCAAGGAAATACAGAGTCTCTCCGATGGCACAATTCTGCACCTCAGACCTTACTGCGGTTAAAGTGGAATGTCCAGATGGAAGAGGCAAATATACGGCGTTGGTACTCGCATCGGTGTACTTACCTTCAGATGCAACCACCCTACCACCGACTAAAGAGATGGAGGTACTAGTGGATCACTGCCTCAACCACAGAGTGGAGCTGATATTGGGTTGCGACTCAAACTCACACCACTTGAGCTGGGGCAGCAAGGATATCAACGCCCGAGGTAAGTCTCTTTATGAATATATAATTAGGAAAGATCTAACAATCTTAAACAGAGGCACGGAGCCGACATTTATTAACGCCCGTAGCCAAACATTAATAGATATTACGCTGGCGACAGCCAAAATATCAAAAAAAATTCAGGACTGGCAAGTGTCGGATCATATTTCTATGTCAGACCACCGCTGGCTGACCTATACGGTAAGCCAGGATCTCAGGACCACTGTAAAATCCCGTGACCCGAAGAGGACGGATGTAGCTCTCTACAATCGACTCTTAGAAGGTGCTCTGCGGGAAACAGAGGTCCTGACTCCCAGCAATAATGAGGAACTGGAAAGGTACACAGTATCTATCCAAAACAAAATAGACATTGCCTATAAGGAATCCTGTCCTATGAGGATGGTTCAGACAGGTGGCACGACCAATACCTGGTGGTGCCCTGAACTGGAACACCTCAGAAAGACAGCGAGAACGACCTTTAACAAGGCAAAACGAACAAAACTCGAAGAGGACTGGGAAATGTATAAAGCCAACCTCAAAGAGTTCAAGAAAGTCTGCAGACAAAAGCAAAGAGAAGCCTGGAGAGCCTATTGTGAGGCAGTCGAAGACTTTCCACAAATTTCTAGGCTACAGAAGGCACTCTCAAACGACCACCATAAGAGTATCGGCATCCTGACAAGGGAAAATGGCGACAAGGCCGCCAACCTTCAAGAGAGCGCTGAGATTCTTATGGAAACTCACTTCCCAGGTTCTGTCTTTCCTGGAACGTCAAACTGGACGGAAGTACCAACAACACCCTCACAATACGACTGGCAATCTGCTAGTGCAGTAATTGATGAGGACAAGATAAGGTGGGCCATATCGGGCTTCTCCCCCTTCAAGTCACCAGGACCTGACGGAATAAGACCAGCCCTACTTCAATGGGGAATGGATATTCTTATGCCGCACCTGGTTGGAATTTTCAGAGCCTCTTTAGCTCTGAGGTATATTCCCAGTAAGTGGAGAGAAGTACGAGTGGTATTTATACCCAAACCAGGTAGGATGGACTACACCTTACCAAAAGCATTCCGACCAATTAGTCTCACATCGTTCTTTTTAAAAACAATGGAGAGGTTATGCGAGCGGTATATAAGAGATGAAGTGCTAGTTCACAACCCACTTCATCCAAATCAGCATGCATATACTCCGGGAAGGTCCACTGATTCGGCCCTTCACCAAGTGGTTGGCAGAATCGAAAGATCATTGGACAACAAAGAATCCACCCTGGGTATATTCATAGATATTGAGGGAGCGTTTGATAAAACAACCTTTCCAACAATTACCCAACAACTCAACTCCAGGAATGTACCTCTGGTAGTAGGAGAATGGATACTCAAGATGCTCTCTAGTAGAGCAATAAGTATCAATGTAGAAGACATCACAGTAAGAGGACTGGTCATGAGGGGATGTCCACAAGGAGGAGTCTTATCACCCCTTCTGTGGAACATAGTCCTAGACACCCTGATTAATCACCTCAACAACAATGGATTCTACACAATTGCATACGCAGATGACATAGTTATCTTGCAGACTGGCAAATTTGTGAACACACTGTGCGATAGAGCGCAGGATGGGCTTAAATTAATTGAAAAATGGTGTAAGGAACACTCATTGTCGATCAATCCCAGAAAGACTGAGATGGTCCTTTTCACCAGGAAAAGAAGTTTATCGGGTTTGAAACCTCCCGAAATCTTCAAAAGCAAACTAAACTTTTCGGAAGAGGTGAAATACCTTGGTATTACCCTCGACAGGAAACTAACATGGAACTCTCATCTAAACAACAGAGCAAAAAGAGCATATGTGGCTTATGAACAGTGTCGGAGGACAGTGGGACGCACATGGGGTCTGTCACCCCGTGTGGTCACCTGGATCTACACTGCAATAATAAGACCCATGTTAACGTATGGAGCAATTGCATGGGGACCGAAAGTTCTACAAGCAACGGCCATCCAAAAATTATATCAAATACAGCGAATGGCTTGTCTGAACATCACAGGAGCCATGAGAACAACACCAACCGCAGCAATGGAACTAATTACTGGTCTGACCCCTCTGGACTTGCACGTCAAGGAGGTTGCGTTAATGGCCATGGTACGATTGCGCACGGCTGGTGTAAACCCCGAAGTAGGAGTGGGCCAATTGAGGTTGAGCCTATGGCAGGAAGCGCTCACTGCGCTACCTCCGCTGCAGGCAGCCAACGATGCAATTGAACCCAGGTTTCTGTTTAACAAACCCTACAAAATTCAAATAAAACAGAACACAGAACCAGACGCTGCAAATGCAATACGCATTTATACAGATGGTTCAAAAATGAAAGAAGGCTCAGGATGTGGAGTTTACTCGAGAGCACTGAGCCTCAAGATTAAGTGGGGAATGGGAAACAATACCAGCGTGGTTCAAACAGAACTGGCTGGTATCTCAATTGCCACAAAAGAACTAACCAGACGAGGAATTTCTGGCAAAACCATAATAATCTGCACTGATAGTAGACAAGCCCTATTAGCCTTGAACAGACAACGTGTTATATCGAGGCTAGTACTAGAGTGCCACCAAGATTTAGCTGACGCCTCGGCAGATAACAATATTATCCTGAGGTGGGTTAAAGGGCACGACAGGAGTAAAGGAAATCGCATTGCTGATTCTTTAGCCAGGGAAGCCGCTGGACTGAAAATTCTAGGACCCAGTGACACCTACGGCCTAACGACTTCGACAATTGCGGAACTAGCCAAACGTTACACCCATGCTCAATCCCTTAAGAGATGGGATGGAATCAAAGGATGCAGTCTTGCCAGGATCACCCTGGGCGACCCTGGAAAGCTGGCGCCGAAGAAATATTTGGCGATGACCAGGAAAAACCTACGTTTAACAGTAGGATTTCTGACTGGTCACTGTCAACTAAGGAAACACCTCCATACTATGGGGTTAGTGGACACACCTCTATGCAGGATGTGTGAACAGGAAGATGAAACTGTCAGGCATGTCTTATGCGAGTGTCCGGAGTTATCGTCAATAAGAGAGTGTGTGTTCGGTGAGTCTTGGCCTACACCTGCCGATATAAAGGAGATGTCTCCTAGTGACCTGACCACCTTCCTGAGAAGGACAGGATGGACAATGACCTAGGAGGACAACTCCTCGGGAGGATGTACAATGGGTCACATGTGGCCTAAGTGCTGTGAGCCTACACACTCACCCTCCCCACTCTACAGATACAGATACAGATGATCAAATATATTATTATATCATTATTAAAAAAAAAAATCATTTTTTCCATGAAGAGAAATTTAAATAACAAAAAAAATTGATTGATTGAACAAAATCATGCTTCGACCATATGACAATTATTTAGGTACGAACGCGCTTGCGTTAAAGTTTACTTTGAAGTTATTGTGCATGGCAAATTTCGTGCTGACTTGCATATGTGTATGTATGTATGTGTGTTTTTTGGGGTGACATTCACTGAGACCTAAAAGATCTATTGTGCCCCCTTACTTCTACTCAGTTTCTGAGGAGAGTTTCAGAAACTAGTAGTTCCTTCAGTCCTATTTCCCGGAGGAATTTTAGGATGTCTACAGGCTTCAACTTAGGCAAATGTTCCTCTTCTATCCAGTAATCTCCCAGGTGCTGTGCTCTAGGATTCTGAAGTGCTGTGCAGTTGGAAAGTATGTGGATGGAGGTTTCTTCTTCCATTCCACAAAATCTGCATTCTTCTTCCTCCACTATTTTGAGCTTTTTCTGGTGCCCATTCAGGCGACAATGTCCCGTTAGGATCCCTGTTAAAACTCTTAGCGCAGTTTTACTTTGACCTATGCATTCTTTTGATCAACAGGTTGTAGTCACCCAGAAGAGTCTTTGATTGTATAAGCCCTACTAGATCTTTCCAATGGTCATATCTTCTCTTTTTCTCATTTCTTTCAATATTACATTGGGGCTAATTCCGCAAAAGGGTTTAGGCTCCCAGAAAGGTATTTCAGTCCCCCTCTTTGCTAGTTCATTTCCTTCTATTCCAGTGTGTCCTGGAATCCATAGTAAGGTGACTATGTTGTTCTCGCCTAGTTCATTGAGTTTGTCTAGGCATTCCCACACCATTTTGGAACTGATTACACAAGAGCTCAGTGCCTTAATGGCTGCTTGACTATCCGACATTATGATACTCCTTTGTCTTCTGTATCCTTTATCAATATTGAACTGGGCGCACTTTCTTATGGAGTGGATTTCCGCTTGAAAGATACTTGGGGTTTTTCCCAAGCTTTCAGAGTGTTTGGTTCCTGGCCCGAACACTCCTATCCCAGTTCCTTCTATTGCTTTTGAGCCGTCTGTGTACCATTAAATGGCATTCTTTCCAAGTCTGGTAATGGTATTTGGATTCCATTCCTTCTTGTTGCTCATTTCCGTAACGAATTTCTTCGAAAAGTTATTCTTTTTCATCATACCGTCTTGTGGCATGTCCCAGGTTGTCTGATTTCTAAGAAGTGAGGAGGTGGTTTTTTTTTAATGATCTTCTCTCTTCTTAGTCTGTATCTTTCTGCAACACTTTCCACCACCATATGTAAAGGGGTGAGGTTGAGAATCACTTCCATGGCTGCCGTTGGGCATGTTCTTATTGCTCCTGCGATGCATATACAGGCTAGTCTTTGAATTTTGGAGAGGTTTTCTCTTGTCGTTAATAGGCTAGTTCTACTACTCCACGCAATGGCTCCATAAGTGATGATTGGTCTCACTATGGCAGTGTACTATGCTGACTTGCGTGCCAAAGTGCCACTTGGCCAGCGAGTTAATTACGAATGTAGCCTAAGGCTAGTTTAGTCAGGTTAGAGGTTATAATATACAATTTGGATTTATTTTTTAGGGCAGTATACTGGCGATGTCAGATATATTGAAAAACAAATAACAATTGATGCGCATGTCCCATAGCCGGCACGAAGTGCAAGTCGAAGTGGAAGTTTGCAGTTTGGGTGAAATTGCGTTGTGAACGTTCACACTAAAATGGATTTGCTTAGCTTGATTACGCTCAAGGTGTTGTGAACGCGCTACCGCTTTAATTTGTTTGCGCATGTGTTCAAAGTTCAAAGTGAAACATAACCCATCTTTTGTAAAATTTTTGCATGTAGTCGTGAAATTGGTTCCGTTAATTCGTTCCACTTAATATTGGTGATTATAAACTGAAGGTTTAATGGTATTTTATGGTTGTTTCTTTAAATTGTAATAACAGCAATAAAGAAGTTCATAAGCACTATTTTCCTATCATAGATCCCTTGATAATATTTAAGCTTTGAAATAGTGAATAATGTAAATTATTTTCAATTTTTGTTTTAAATTTAGCTAGTGTTGGAAAAGCCTCGCACCTTATTTCGCTAGGGGCAAAACCCCTCCCGAAATAATTTTGGTGTTCGGTCAATAATACCTACTAGTCTTCACCACGCGCACAGGGGACCATAAAGAAATGTCCTGAGTTTCCAAGCAGGATAAGCGGAATGCACGTTGAGGACGGAAAGACAAACACCACTGCAATTACAGTACAATGAATTTATGCTAATTTCAATGTAAACTTTAATTTTCATCATTCAATTACGCAGTCTGGACCTAGACCTACAAATAGGTGGATAATTTCTATGCTTTTATCGAGGCCACTTTTATAATAAAAATGTTTTACTATAAACCGTTCCTGAGGTATGGCCGATAGCCATTTTCATTGAGTCACCCGGTAAAATTAGAAAATAGGTAATTTAAATTTGACTTACCTAATAACATAATAACAACATCATCTTGTGCATATTCGCGTATCTCGCCTAGCCAGGCTCGAATATTGTCAAAGCTTGTTTTGTTTGTAACATCGTAAAGCAAGAGTAAAGCTGGAAGTAAGAAATTAAATTATACAGCAAATATGTAACTTCACGATAAATGCATCATCTTTATTTCATTAGTTTCCAATTAAATAGAGGACTGAGGTGTAGTCAAGCTCTTCACAGCGACTTGAAAATTATAAAACAACCAATAGTTACATAATAAACAATAATTACTTATGGGTCGCTACAGCACCAATATACTAGTTTTACGAGGCTTAACTAATCCGGGCTTATAATCTTAAGCGAACCTAAGTTCTGTGGCCGGCTTAACAATATCGTACATCACAAAATTTACATTCAATCCAAGTTTATGCTTAATAGAAATTGGAACACAACAGGTCATTAATTACATTGAAAGGAACAACTTTTTTTAAAAGCATTCATCACTTGTTTTTTAGTTAACTGTTCATAACTAAGTTCTAGCATTACCAAAATATATATTTGAAGTATTTTTATGTTTGTTCACGGTGGTGCCTTGAAAAATTGCCCAGCCTGAAACAATATTTACTGAAAAAAACTGTCTGGTATTACAAAAAATTCTAAATCCAATATACAGGGACAATTATTTAAGCTATGGAAGCATCTGAATGGGCTGGTTTAACAGAAAACTTTCACATACACTGCCGTTTAATTAAAAAAGGCACGTGAAACGTCAAAGTAAAAGGTTTTATGCTCGTTTTTTAAATAATTATTGTAATAAATATTTGCCTGATGAATGCTTTCCATCCCAAAATTAAATATACAATTGATATTTTAAACCCTTACAACATATTTTTTTTTTGTTAATTCAATTGCAAATCTACAATCTACTCAATAAGTATCCAGAGTAATAAGTAAATGATGTGGTTTCTTGCTAAATGACTTGAGGCGGGCACCATCCACTGATGGGTCTCCGTTGATCACCCTATGAGGTCTTCTGGCCAGCGTCTTTTCAATCTTCTCTGTTCCATTGGATCAGTATAAAGGTTGGATATTAGTGGATTTTGATGGTTTTCATTGCGGTTTTTGTTTCTCATTGCTGATGCCTGAATAACATCATTGATGGTTGGAATACCGAGATCAGTATGTAATGTGTGGTTGCTTACAAACCATGGAGCATTAGCTATTATACGGAGAGTTTTAGATTGGAACGTTTGCAATATCTTAGTGTTCGATGGCTTACTGCAGCCCCATAGCTCTATGCCATAGGTCCATATTGGTTTTAGGATGATTTTGTATATTAGAATCTTATTTTCTATTGTTAACTGTGAACCTCTGCCGATTAGCCAGTTCATATTCTGAAGTTTTAACTTGAGTTGCGTTTTTTTAGCTTGTATGTGTTTCTTCCATGTCAACTTTTGATCCAAGTGTAGTCCGACTTCACTTTTTACTGGAATCGGCATATTGTTAATGGTCACTTGTGGACAGACACTTCGTTTTGTGGTGAACGTGATTTGTGCGGATTTGTCATTGTTAACTTTTATTCTCCACTGATCTAGCCATTCTTGTAGAAGATTCAGGTGGTATTGTAGCTTTTCTGATGCTCTTGTAGGGTCTACATCTGGAGACATTATTGCAGTATCATCTGCGAAGGTAGCGATTAGAGTATCGTCGGTAGTTGGAATATCAGCAGTATACATAAGGTATAGATAGGGGCCAATGACACTTCCTTGGGGAACACCTGATTTTATGAGCTGATAATTGGATAAGGAGGTTTGGACTTTGACTTGTATATATCTATCACTTAGGTAAGATTTGAGTAAAAGGAAAATATGATGGGGTAATTTTTGTTTTATTTTAAACAGTAGTCCTTGGTGCCATACTTTGTCGAAAGCCTGTTGGATGTCTAAAAATGCTGAAGCACATGATTCTTTTTGTTCTATTGCTTGCTTGATATTGTTCACTAATCTATGACACTGTTGGATTGTCGAATGTTGTTCTCTGAATCCAAATTGGTGTATTGGAATCAGTTCTTCTTTAGGTATCATTTCGCTAGTTCTATGTAGAAGGATTCTTTCAAAGAGTTTAGATAGTTGTGGTAGTAGGCTAATTGGTCTGTATGAGCTGGGCTCATGGTTAGGTTTTCCTGGCTTCGCTAACATGATTATCTGTGCATACTTCCATTGTATTGGGTAATGATTAATTTGTAGTATTCTATTGAATATTGTGGTGGTTAGTACGATGGCTTTTTTTGGAAGATGTTTTAATACTTTACCGGTTATTAGATCATATCCTGGAGCTTTATGTGGATTTAACAACTGGATTTCTCTGTACACCTCTGCTGGGGTAATTGCTCTTAGGGGAGGTGATAGTTGGTTGGCAGATTCTAAGTAGGTTTCTACCTCGACATCTATTATTGGATGATTTGATGGAAGTGGGGTGAAAACTTTAGCTAAGTGTTCTGCAAACGTGTTGCTTTTTTCATCATTTGTGCGAGTCCAATTTCCATCAGGTTTTCTTAATGGGGGGATTGATGCAGTGGGTCTTTTGAATTTTTTGGTGGCTTTCCATAGTGTATTATCTTGTGGTGATAAGTTGGAGATGTAGTAATTAAATATTTGGTGTACTTTTTCAAATCCCAACAATTTTTAAAATTAAAAAATCAATTAAAACTATATTTTACTTCAACTCGACAAAAATTTTCAAAATGTAGACAGCATCTACAAAAAATAATGTTAATTCCCTACTTCAGGTGCCACTTTTTTGGCGATATTTTGTATAAATCACAGTTTAAATGTGACACTGCACGAGGATTATGCCAGTCACATTAAATCCAGAAAATGAATTAATTTTCAACCAGCTGGAAATCATTTTATCACCTTCAGTTGGTTCTGAATACGTATAATCTGAGTTTGCACCATACCAAGAGATGTGCATGACTTTTGAAAGTCAACAAATCGCTAAATTTTCAGTTTTTGTTTGTAGCTCGGAAACGGTACGGCGTTCGGAAATTTACGGATATTAACCAAGCCCGAAAGTGAATACGCGGAAAATTTAAAAAGTCCCCGACTCGTGATCGGTAAAAAAATATTTTATTGCTTATTTTAAGTTCCAGCCAATAGTTTCGATTATATGTTGTTTAATTTGATATACACGAGAGCTCTTTTAATTAATATTTATAATCATCAAAAGCACAGTTGGTCCTTTGTCGTTATTGACGTTATTGTATTAATCCCGAGTTTATTATTTTACGTTTGTGTTGAATGGGTATTGAATTTATGTAGATCGTGAAAACTAATTAACCATTTATTCCAGGGATTACAGGGAGAATGGCGACTATTGAATCGATCTCTTTGGATTCATATACTTTGTGAAAGCCAAACGGAATAAATTCATTATTTCGCTTACTGTACATATTTATGAAAAAATCCCTAAGCTAAGTTTTCCACAAAAAGAAGATTAAATACAAAGCAAGAATCTAGCAAGGAAAAATTATGGCTATAACTCAAAAGTACTAATATAAAAATACTTGCTGTATTTTGTTTGGTCTTGGTTTTAGTCTTGGTCTTGCCATAATTTCTTAACGAATATCTTTTTGTAAACATTTTATTTTTATGCAACAAATATTGAAAAATAAGTAATTTCGAATATTTTTTTTGATTCTTTTTTTTTAAACAGTGATTTATTTGTTTTTTATGTATATCGTCAAAATATAGTAAAGAAAACTGACAATTCGACATGCCAACTAATATTGTTCCAAGAAAAGCATATGTTGACGCTGTTACATATATTTTATTTCATATAGTTACTGTGAAAAAGAATTTTTGGTTGAGTCTTGCGTATTTAGTCTTGGTCTTGCATAGTTGGTCTTGGTATTAGTCTTGTTCTTGTTCATTCTGTCTTGGTCTTGGTCTTGCGAGTCGAAGAATGGTTTTGGTCCCGGTCTTGGTCTTGCTTTTTCGCAAAACCAAGACTGCAAGACCAAGACCAATTTTGCTCATCACTAGCGTGGAGTAGTAGTGCTAACCTATTTACGACGAGAAAAATCATCTCCAAACTTCAAAGACTAGCAGGTATATGCATTGCAGGAGCAATGAGAACATGCCCAAAGCCATGGAAGTGATTTTAAACCTCAAACCACTACATATGTGATGCAAGAAGTGGCAGAAAGAATAAGAATAAGATACAGACTAAGTAGAGAGGTAATCATTAACCTCTTTACTTTTTAGAAATCATAAAACCTAGGACATGCCACAAATTGGTATGATGAAAAAGTTTAACTGTTCAAAGATATTCGTTACGGAACTAAGCAACAAGAAGGAATGAGATTCACTTACCATTAAAAGACTTGAAGAGAATGCAATTCAATGGTGCATAGACGACTCAGAAGGAATAGGAGGAACTGGGATAATGCTGGGATGGGAGTGTACGGACCAGGAGACAAGCACACTGAAAGCTTGTTAAAAATCCCTTTCAATCTTTAAAGAAGCAGAAATTAACGCCATAAAAAAGTGTGCCAAGTTGAATATAGACAAAGAATATATATCATATATAATGTTGGATAGTCAAGCAGAAATCAAAGTAATGAGCTCTTGCGTAATCAATTCCAAAATGGTGTGGGAATATCTAGGGAAACTCAATGAAGTAGGCGAGAGCAATATAGTCACCTTACTGTGGATTCCATGGCACACTGGTATAGGAGGAAATGAAATAGCAGATGAACCAGCAAAGGAGGGGACTGAAACACCCTTTTGGGGGTCGGAATCCTTTTGCGGTATCAGCTCCAATGTAATATCGGGAGAAATAAGCAATCAAACGTTCTGCTAGGTGACTACAACTCGTTGAGATCTCTTGAATAAACAAGTCAAAGTAAAACTTCATCAAGAGTTTTAGCAGGGATTCTAACGGGACATTGTCGGCAGAATGGGAACTGGGATCGTAATACAGGATTGGGCTGAAATCATCAAACATGGAAAAAAAAAGGAAATTAGTAGCGGAAAAAGCAAAACTGAACAAGATAACATAAAACGATGGAAAATAAAAGCACTATACGAATTAGAGTGGTTACAATTCCCTCGGGAATGTATAACCTTATGCAAATAATTGACTATTTATCAAGATCTTGTTGAATCACCTTTAACAAAACCATGAAATAATAACTGGTCTATTAATATCACCAGTAATACTAACTTAGTAAAAATAGAAAATTTGTGGGCTCTGTTGAATAATTTGATATATTAACTTACCATGAGCATCTCGATAATACGCATGCGTAACGCTCCTGAATCTTTCTTGTCCCGCCGTATCCCATATTTGCAGCTTTACTTTTGTATTATTTACGGTGACTACTTTTGTCTAAACAAAAAAATTCATTGTCCAATATAATACCAATATTATACACTACTACATTTAGACACAAACCAATATCCTATTTCAAATTGTTACTGTTGAGGTTGAAGCAATTACAACTGTCTTAAAAGAACACTTTATGCTACAGATATTAAACATGCTTAACATAAATACAATGCTCTTATCTTTTGGACAATTATACGTAATCTGGTGAAATTTGGAAACTGAATATTAAGGGTTGTGAAGGTATAGTTAGTCTCAAAGTATATCGTCCTCGCTTTTGCCGGTAATTATAAAATTAATAGGCCAACTGCAATACATCATATAGTCAATAGCTGCTGTAGAAGAGATCGCCATTGGCAGACTAGTTAGAATTATTTTAAAAAGGATTAAATTCACAAATATTTATCCTTTTGTTTTCATATCATACATCCTTTGTTTTTTATTTATTATGTGAAGACCATTTCTCTAAACTTTCTTCTTTTTACTCCTAAATGAGTGCCAATCTTATCACTATCTATTAAATCCTCCATTTTATAAAATGGCAATTGTGTTCTAACTTCTATTTAAAGTTGGGATCTACTAAGAGGCGGTAGGAATGAATTTGGAACCGGCTGGAGATAACAGAAAGCTGTATGATCGGCCCCCAAAGTGATAAAACCAACAGTTATACTGCCAGCTTTTTTCTCGAAAATTTTATATGAAATAAATCATGTTTACACACATTTTAATTGTAATTGAAAAAAAGTCTTACTCGAAAATCGACTCCTACGGTAGATATAAAGTTTCCAGCTAAAAACGTTCCTTCTCGGAATCTCATTAGTATACAAGTCTTGCCAACTCCTGAATCTCCCAGAAGCATCACCTAATTAAATTCCAGCAAATATAAGTAACTTAATAGAAACCGGTAACCACTAGTTCACATTGTAATATATATTCTATAGAAGTTTATTAAACATACAAAGTAATTTCGTAGTAATGAATATGTCTTTAGAAACACATAAAGTTATTCAAAATTCAATGTTGTGTAAATGCTTTATGAGGGATGGAATCAGCTCTCGCTATTTGCCATTTTATATCTGGAGAAATTTGTAGTTAAATTTTAATATCGTTTCTTTTTTGTATTTTATCACAGAATCCAAGATAGATTTGCTATATACAGTGCTTTTCAGATAAAAGTATCCACCTTTAATAACTTTT
>CAJUYH010006492.1:0-15806 GCA_910591685.1 Galerucella tenella | reverse complement strand
AAAAGTTATTAAAGGTGGATACTTTTATCTGAAAAGCACTGTATATACTAATGGTAGATAGATTCTATTTTTCATCAAATCAACTAAAAATAGGGTTACCTACTTTATTTACAGTTTCCTGCAAAAATATTGTCATTTTAGTAAAGCGTGTTATGAATAGATGTTCAAGATATGAATTTTAAAAGGGGCACCCTGTATGTATGCGCCATTATAAAACAGAGCTAAGGCTACACAATATTAAATATTTTCAATCAGAAAATGGGAAGCTACTCAAAACTGTAAAGAATACAAGGTGTCCCATTTTAAATATTGATGATGCATTTTATTGGGAACTCCCTTTTTACAAAAATAGGTCTGTTGCTACATTTTTGGTCTGTACGGATAAAATAATATAGCTTTTATTTGAAACTTTTTTTGTATTCCCGAAATTAATGAAAATAAGAGGGGGTCAAAATATAATTAGAAGCCCCGTACCTTCAAAGTATTAATCTCATTGCCATTCTGTAAATAACACCGATGAAATTTGTAATTATTATACCAATGTTTGCATATTTGCTCTCTCTCAGTTGCTGAAGCAAATTGCATGAATATTTTTTATACTTTACTTACTATTTAAATAAAAACTTTACTTTGAAAACTATCCGTATGAAAGGTTTACTTTTTAAAATTGTTCAATTACAGGAAGTTTCTAAATTCATACAACAAAATTCAGGAGGTGATTGCTCGTATGGAATTAAGATGGGTCTTTCTATATCAAAATTTCCTCAGCCCAAACCTTTCCGAGATATCACCCTTAAAAGATGGTGAATAGAATTGAGTTTTAATTCTTATTTCTAAAATTTCAGTAAAGCTATAGTTCATTTAAAAAACAGGAGGAGTAATTTAAAAAGCCTTACTCACACAACTAAATGTTACCAGATTAGTTACTAAAGGATGTGTTCCGAAAACGTAGTCAACAGTCGTGTTCCAAATATATTAATTGTGTCTTGATAGCTGGTTGTCAATGCTAAGAAGTGTTGTGTGAATCTGGGCTGAATCTGACCAATCAGAGATCTACAGAATTGCCAACTTAAATTGAAATCACTCCTCCTGGTTTTTAAATGCTTGAAATTCTGTAATGTTCGTATTACATTTTACATCTTTACTGTTTCACACTCAATAAAGGTATTAAAAAAATTATAAATCATGGTGTTTTTTTTCTCCGCTACTGTTTTGGGAAAATAATTCGAGAATAATATATTATTTTTTAATAAAACCAGGATTTTGAGTTAAATTTCATTTAATAAAATCCCATCTCGAAAAAAAAGTTTTGATATGAAATAAAGTGAGGGCTGCTAATTTAAGCCCCGTATTCCGTAAAGGAATATTGAAAAAATACCCGTGGTTAGTCCTTTGCGAGTTCACGAAAGTGAAGCAAGGGTCTAGCTTCACTGAAATCTTAGAAAAAAATAAAAATTTTAGTCGCCACCTTTTAAGGGTGGTACCTCGGAAAGGGGTGAGCTGAGAAAAGACCCATCTTAGTTTTATACGAGCAATCACCTCCTGAATTTTGTCGTATTAATTTAGAAACACCCTGTATATCAGAAATATAACTGGCCAATAGCGAGGCTGCTCCTAACATAAGACTGCCTCATAAAAAATGTTTGAAAATTATTTTTTTTACTAAATGCACAAAAAAAATATATTCACCTTTCCATGAATATCGAATATGTTATTCTGTAACGATTCTCTCCTTTTTCTTGAGTAGGGATCTTCCTCTTCTTCAGACTCCACATGATTTTCATCACTTCTGCACTGTTCCTTATAAATAGTGAAGGTATCCTCCTGGCTACTTTTATCTTTCTTGGAGCTCACCCTGACTATTGTTCGATGTGTGCCATTGGAATCCATTACTAGCACTATGTTTTAAAAATGTCCAAACTTTTATTCACTCAATTTAAAATTATTCACCAGTAGTTCTAGTAACACATTTCACGCGCACTATAGTATATTGTGTCACAAGTGCAGGAAGATTATATTTATATTTTATATTTTTTCTCCATATCAAGAGTATACAGTACGTCCATAGCAACGAATAAACTCATTATTACCTAAATGAACAGTTACATGAAAAATCCCAAAACAGATAGGTTTTTTGGTTTAATTCAATATTTGGAAAGGTTATCCATCAAAGAAACTGGGGTTGTAACCCAAAAATCCTAAGCTGGATGTACACTGCCATAGTGAGACCAATCATCACTTATGGAGCCATTGCGTGGAGTAGTAGAACTAGCCTATTGACGACGAGAGAAAAACTCTCCAAAATTCAAAGACTAGCCTGTATATGCAATACAGGATCAATGAGAACAGGCCCAACAGCAGCCCTGGAAGTGATTCTTAGCCTCACATCACTACATATGGTGGTAGAAAGTGTTGCAGATAGATAGAACAAGATAAAGGATGAGTAGAGAGATAATTATTTAAAAAAAAACACATCCTCACTTCTAAAAAATCAGACAACCTGGGACATGCCACAAGACGGTATGTAGAAAAAGTATAACTTTTCAGAGAAATTCGTTACGGTGTTAAGCAAGCAAGCAAGCAGACTTGGAAAGAATGCCATTCAATGGTACACAGACGGTTCAAAAACAAAAGAAGGAACTGGTATAGGAGGGTCCGGGCCAGGAACCAAACACTCTGAAAGCTTGGGAAAATCCCCAAGTATCTTTCAAGCAAAAATTCACGCCATAAGAAAATGCGCCCAGCTCAATATTAATAGAGGATACAGAAAACAAGGGATTATCATAATGTCGGATAGTCAAGCACTGAGCTCTTGTATAATCAGTTCCAAAATGGTGTGGGAATGACTAGACAAACTCAGTGAACTAGGCGAGAACAACATAGTCATCTCACTGTCGATTCCAGGACACACTGCAATAGAATGAAATGAAATAGCTGATGAACTAGCAAAGAGGGGGACTGAAATACTCTTTTGGTAGCCGGAAACCTTTTGCGAAAGCATCTCCAATGTAATATTGGAAGAAATAGGTAGAGCCGAGAAAAAGAGATCTGACTTCTGGGTGATTACTACCTGTTGAGATCAAATGAATGCATAAGTAAAAATGAATTTAGAGTTTTAACAGGGATCCTAACGGGATACAGACGCACTTACGGCAGTAAATGGGGACATAGACCCAGCATGGTACACTGGCTGTACAAAATGGTTGTCATTCCCAGGATCACATATGCATCTCTGGTATGGTGGCCAAAGATCAGACAATCCTCTGCTATGCTAAAACTAAGCAAGGTCCAAAGATTTGCATGCATTAGCATTACAGGGGCAATGAGGATTACTCCTACAGCGGCGCTGGAGACAATGCTAGACCTTCCTCCGCTCCATTGTGCGAAGCAAGGGCAGCACTAACCCGACTGGGAAAAGCATCAGACCATGACGTGGCACATGGGAGATGACACACAGAGATAAGGCATATGGATGATGACACTTTCAAAATGCCAACAGACCACATGACCACCAAATATATCTTTCGCAAGAACTTCGAGATTGTCATCAAAGATCGAAAGGAGCTTGAGGAAGAGAACGCACCACCACTTAGTAGAGCGAATGAACTGATCTGGTATACAGACGGATCAAAAAATGAACTCGGCACCGGAGCGGGCATATACAGCAAGACGAACAAATATGAAGGAATCGACTCGCTAGAAAAATACGCTTCTGTATTTCAAGCAGAGGTCTATGCAATACTTGCATGTGCAAGGGCTAATAATATGAGAGCCTACAACAACAGGCAGATCAGGATCTACAGTGTCAGTCAATCCGCCCTTAAAGCACTTCAGAGCTATAGGGTGACATCTCGGCTAGTATGGGAATGCGGCAAAGAACTTAGAAGACTGGCGACTCGGAACAGTGTAACACTGGAGTGGGTCCAGGTCATAAAGGAATCGCGGGCAATGAAAAAGCTGACGAACTCACAGGAGTATGATCGTCAACTTTGATGAACGGACCCGACAGGAGTTGGGAGATTACTGGATAGGATAGGAACATTTACCAAATGCCAAATATACCGATTGTGCAGATTATTACGCTCAAAATAAATAATAATAATTTATTGGTTTTTTAAACATAGCTCCTTCTTTTTTATTGATATAAAGTTTTTTCAAAACCGATTTTGTAAGGTTTTTCCAGAGCTATAAATCTATGTGAAAAGAATTGACAAAGATCCCTTAGTTTTTGAATGGGGTGAGTGTAAAGAGCTCGAATAAGGTGGTGTTCGCTCGTAAATAGAGGTTTTAAACGGCTATATATCGCCAAATCTACGCCCATGGAAATTTTAGTCATTAAAAAAGCTACAATTTGGTACGCTATCCTTTTTTTCGTATCACCAGTATTCTTGGAGATATTTAACGAGGAATAATTTTCTCGTTAAACTCCAATTTTCCTAAAACCAGGCATTTCAAATTGGTCAAACTTCTTGGATGTATTGATAATAGATATATATAAAGAGAATCACAGAAGGGTGATCAATTTTAATTAGGAAGTTGCTTTCACTGAGTTTTTCGTAGAATTTTATTTTGATCATTTTCACGCTAGAGACTTTTTCTGGAAGGCCTAATTATACTCTTTGAAAAAGTTTTCCGGTTATTTGTCTTTGAATCTTTCAAACTATGCCTTTGACGAAAAGAAGCTAACAAATAACATGCGATCCCTCGGTTCGTATTGGTCGTAAAAAAATTATAAAAATAGAATTTTGCTACAGCTTTGCCTGTTAGAGTTTTATCGATAAAATGAATATTTTTCGAATAAATCGGGAAATATAAGTTTCACGAAAAGAATATATTAATAAATTTCCACCCCCGAGGTTCTAACGTACACCTTCTGTGAAAATTTCAAGTGAATCCAAGCTGGTCGAACAAATTACGAGCCAAAATGCTTCATCTCCTGTACTACAGAGTTCGGCAAAATTCCGGGACCGGACAAATATCGCAAAAAATATAAATTTTTCGGAAAATCTTTTTACACCACAATTTTTACCCCAACTTACACAATAATTTGAAAATATTTTGAAATATACAGGGTGTTCCAATAAAGTGTGGTGTATCAAAGTTATATATTTTCTTATGGAACACCCTATATTTTATTGCATTTTCTGATTGCCCCTAAAAAATATGATACTCCTTCATAATGGTTCCCTATATCTAAATACAGAGGGTTCCGAGTTAAGCTGACTTTTAGAAAAAAATTAATAACTCATTGATATAACAAATTCTAGCAAATTTTCTCTTACATCTAAATAGTTGGACATTCGTGGGTACTAAATATCTCTTTACAAGGTGTTCAGAATTTTCAGTTTCATTATTAGATCATTCAATGTGCAGTATCAGGCTCATTTTAAATAGAGCACCCTGTATTTTAATACTACATCATATGGGCCAGTGGCACGTCCCAACCACAGAGTACACCATCTAACAAGAGGCGAAAGAAAGTAGTTTTCGTAATCGCAAATTTGTGTGCACATGCGTGAATTAATTAGTTTATCTGTCAATGTCAAGTCGACACTACCGTCCATTCCCCTCAGATCACCGTGTATTATTTCAAGATTAGGTTAAAAATGAGCCACTTCTCATTACACACATGAGATGTGGTGAACATTCTAAGATTTGCAATGTCCACTGCAGCATCGATTATCCAGTTTGTGCCTTGTGGAATATTCCTACACGTTTTATCGAGAAAATTGATCCAGAGAGCTCTCTCCAGTCCTAAACCCGCTTTTTATGATAAATTTGGCTCTAGCATCTACTAGCATTCCAATTTCCTGGTAGTTATTTTGTTGTTTAAGCTGTGCTATATTTTGCTCAGTTTTTTGCGTTTGTTGTAATAAAGACAAAAAGAAGTTAAAATGAGTATCCCGTATAAATGATCAATATTTGTATTAGATATTATTTAAAATTCCCCTTTGTTTCAAAAAGTTTCTAGATCCCATTACACTTGATAATAATTTTCGTTGAAGCGTACAAAATTCGAACGAATGGCAGAAGTTAACCAGGCTATTATGGGCCTATAAGCCCTCTATACAGACGATATATCTTTTATGAAGATTATCAAGATAAAGTTTTGATGTTCCTAATGACAAAAAATAGCGCCCAAGTCAAAATAGAATAGATATAAACGGGCCGCAACTGAGTAAAATACAGAATAATCACTTCTAGCACAACTGACAGTAATTGAGAGAGAATGTAGGAAATAAGTTGAAGCAAAACGTCTATAAAACATGACTAAGATCCAGAACGTTTGATGCGTTATGAGATAAATCAGAATTATCTTCGACATAAGTTAATAGAAATTTATTAATACCGCGTGTTCCACTGGAAAATGTCATGGTATTAATTTTTCTAGTATTATTTAGATAAAGTTCATATAATAGCATTCTTGGTGTACGTCATCGTTTGTGACGTATATCCGGGTTTTGCGTATGTCATTTATTTTATTTGCTATTTTGACATCTAATCTTAAACTTGATTAATTAAATCATCAGGATCGTATTCAGCCAAATTCGAAAAGGCTATGAAACTAATAATTTCCAGTTTCTTTTTCTGACTGAAAATACTTGAGAGCTTTCAAAATTCTGATGTTTTTCCGTGTATCTAGGAATATTTTTGTATTATTTAAATAAAATAAATATAAAAGTAAGATTAATATTCACTTTTCATAAATAATAATTGAACGTAAACAAACAAAGTACAGACCTGACGAGAACTGTCAGTGGGACATTAGGAAAAGACGTTAGACACATCGCCGTTACGAAAGGTACGTCTGCATCCTATTTGTTCGATATAATCTCTCCCGAATGATAGGTCGCGCTTGCGCGTAATCCAAACGTCAAAGATTGGTGTTAACGTTTGTAATACTTTTAAACGGTTCATTATTGTGATATTTTGATTAGGTTTAATCACAGATCTGCCTTTCTTCCATGTATTCCAACGTAATGTGCTAGAAGGACATTAACAAACGATGACACACACCAAAAAGGTTATTATATGGACTTTAGCTAAAATATAGACTAAATCAAAGCGGTTATATTGCGTAATTACATCTCTCTGTATATTTCTCTGTTTGTGAATAAAAGATGTCACAATCACTAACAGGTGCGTATAATAATAAACAAACAGCAGAGACGATGCAACACATTGGGTCTTTTCGGAAATTCGCTCCAATATACTTCGAATAGAGGTACCTATGGAAACAGCGCGTTGTTTTGAAATTGGAGATGACAAAAAATTAAGAAATCATCATTTATTTTCTGTAAGTTCCTTGTGGCATTACTTATTCTTTTTTCTCTTATTCTTTTGGGAATCAAACCACAATAATGTTTTTTATTTTTTATTTCGACGTTTCGGTAGCGTTCCAGCTACCGTTGTCAAGATTAACTAGTAATAAAATTAATAAAATAATTTTTGGTCCCTATCGGACAAAACGAAAAATATGACAACTAGACAATCAATAATATTTTGAAGTTTAAGACTACAAAACTTTGTTGTCAAATTTTATTAAGGTCCATTTATAGTAGATCACACCTCTGGTAAAATGTGAAATAAAATATTTTATTTTATGACATTCTAACGATATGATAGTCTACTAGAAATGGAATCCAGTGAAGTGCACGTTCCAGGAACGGTTTTTATTGGAATAGCGCTTTTTTTTCAGCTTATGTTGTTAATAAAACGCGTTTGTTGTTACTTTTTTGTGTATGATCATTTTTGTTTTCAAAACATGTATAACTCAGTTTGGTGATTTTGTGTATTGAAGTGTGTAGCGATTAACAACTATTCCAATGATAAATCATAAGAAAACCTGGATAAAAACTTATGATGATATCCTGATAACGCAGGTAATTGATTATTGGAAATTTCTCTTTCTAACATTGGTAACCAAATTTAACTACATTCGGCTGAAATACTAGCTACACATTTATCTGCATTTAGTTGTATTAAAGCACTTTCTTCGATTTTTCGTCTTTTATTATTGGGCTCTTTCAATATAATTTTTGTCGAATCCCATTGAATTTTATGCCCCTCTTCCCAAGCATGTTTACAAATACCTGACTTAAAGAACTCCCTATCTTTGATGTATTTTTTATGTTCACTTATTCGGACTTTCAATGCTCTAGATGTTTCACCTAAATAGAATTTGTCGCATTCACAAGATATCTGATATATGCAATTTTTTGAAGATTGTTCTTCAATTTTTGGTTTCGTTTTTGTTAAGATAGATCTCAAAGTATTGTTAGATTTAAAGCTGGTTGGAATATCAAATTGATTACCAATTTTCTCAATTCTTTCTGACAAACCCCTAACATACGGTATTGTCAAGTTTTTAAGAATTATGTTAGCTGAATTATTAATATTATTGTTATTATTATGGGGTATTAAATATAACATATATTTTCAAGGATTAAGTGGAAATATTCCAAAGGAAATCAAAAGAAAGGAGTGAGTTAACCTAAAAAATGTGACATTGCTATTTGTCATCTCACAAAACAACGCGCTGTTGCCATATCTTTTACTGGAGCTTACTGAAGCGAGTTTCCGGAAATGTCCATTACGTCAGGATGCTCAGCCATAGATTGATCACCTACGCAGGAACAATCAACATTGCGGCATCATCCATCAGAAGCTGGCCAACAATTTGGATCTGCATTCAGTTCTATAGAATGCTGATTTTAGACTTCACCACGATGGATCAATTATCACTGATAGACGGGCGACGAATATATTGTAGTTGTGGATGATAGTAGATAAGGAGAAAATTGCAAAATACACCAATCTTTAATATTTGTGATATATATCTATCATAGTTTGATTTAGCCACCTTCAGGATTGTTAGATAAAATGTTTTGACTTACGAATAAAAGTATCATTACTGATAAGGTGGATACTCGAGCTAAGCCACTGCAACTTTCTCAGATCTATTGTGGTCCTCTGATTCTAGAGATTATATTATCCAGTCTGACTCCAATCAGCCTCGAGACCTGATCTTTCATGTAATTTCTTGCCGGTAGCTTCTCATCGCCAGGCAATTGTACTGCTATAGAGAGGTGTTATTTTTTAAGAAATCAATTTGGATCTAGATCACATTCTCCAGTATCACTTATTCAGAAGCATGATGTCATTTAAAATCTGGTTGTTTACAAATGGAAACTACAAAATACTTGTAGGCGTTACAGCAAGTAATTCGGCAATACCTTTCACAATATTCCTAGTACTTTATTGTTTGAAAATTAAGCACAACTAAATAATAAATGGAAATATATCCTGGTCACCGTTAAAAGAGTACTATCAGCCGTTTTAACATATCAGTATTATAATTTGGTGACTATAGATAACCACCCGAATGACTCACAATCAGCATCATTTCCCGGTAGGTTGGTATATCAATAGTTGGCAATTGATTACACAGGTTTAAATTCTTATCGAAGTTAGCGTGAACTAAATCGTAAGCAGGTGAATAAATTTTCTAGACAAAAGTACGTTGGTTATATAGTTTGTCTAAAGTCAGTGTGAAATCCAAGAAAAAGATAAACCGCTTGTCAATGCTTTTGAAGGCCGACAAGCCCGCGTCCTTTTAGTGTTTTTTTTGTGTCACTGACTTGAGGTAAACTATACAAAACATATAATTCACTGTGAAAGCAACAATCGAAAACAGGGGCAATCAATAATACTCTGTTCATCACTATAGGTAAAATGTTCGTTTATCATGTACAATTTAGGAGGAATTAACATAAAATAATAAATAAGACAATTTCTTGACTTGTTTCCAGCAATATTTTATGATATGCCCTTAATTATTGACTGAGTATAATATATTTGGGAATTTTGAACAACGAGGTTGTTCAAGTCCTGATCAACACAGACATTATTGTCCTTGCTTCTTTTAGGCAGACAGCTAACCGGTCGAACAATCTACCTAAAATAAAATTGTGTAAGAGTTCTAGTTTAGCAAAATTTATTATTTATTAATTATTTTTAGCCTTCATCGATTGTGTTTCAAGCAGATCTATATTGATGAAAACATGGCTCAGGCTCAGAATGTGGAGTTTACTCCAGAGCACTAAGCCTAAAGATTAAGTGGGTAATGGGAAACAATACCGGCGTGGTTCAGAACTGGCTGGTATCTCAATTGCCACAAAAGAACTAACCAGAAGAGGAATTTCTGGCAAAAACATAATAATCTGCACCGATAGTAGACAAGCCCTATTAGCCTTGAACAGACAACGTGTTATATCGAGGCTAGTACTAGAGTGCCACCAAGATTAAGCTGACGCCTCGGCAGATAACAATATTATCCTGAGGTGGGTTAAAGGGCACGACAGAAGTAAAGGAAATCGCACTGCTGATTCTTCAGCCAGGGAAGTCGCTGGACTAAAAATTCTAGGACCCAGTGACACCTACGGCCTAACGACTTCGACAATTGCGGAACTAGCCAAACGTTACACCCATGCTCAATCCATTAAGAGATGGGATGGAATCAAAGGATGCAGTCTTGCCAGGATCACCCTGGGCGACCCTGGGAAGCTGGCGCCGAAGAAATATTTGGCGATGACCAGGAAAAACATACGTTTAACAGTAGGATTTCTGACTGGTCACTGTCAACTAAGGAAACACCTCCATACTATGGGGCTAGTGGACACACCTCTATGCAGGATGTGTGAACAGGAAGATGAAACTGTCAGGCGAGTGTCCGGAGTTATCGTCGATAAGAGAGTGTGTGATCGGTGAGTCTTGGCCTACACCTGCCGATATAAGGGAGATGTCTCCTAGTGACCTGTCTACCTTCCTGAGAAGGACAGGATGGACAATGACCTAGGAGGACAACTCCTCGGGAAGATGTACAATAAGGCACATGTGGCCTAAGTGCTGTGAGCCTACACACTCACCCTCCCTACTCTACAGATATACCGGACAAGCCAGGCTCTCTTTAGAGCTATCAGTAATCCAACAACTAGGTCTAGACATAAGAAACTGTCAAAATTCCCCCTAACAGGCTGGCAAGAGACAACAAGATGTCTTCAATATAGGTGCTGGCACATAAGGGCGGACCAAATAGCCAAGGAAGATTCTAAAGAAGATTTCATAGGCCTGGAACCATTTTATGGTATCACAAAAGATTGCAAAAGAAGGGAAATCGGGAACTGGCTAGATAGGGAACACCAATTCAAATGGGGGTCGACACATCTATGGTCGACACAAGAGCACCTCCATGCAAGGAGTTTACAGAACAAGGTAGACAAGGAACCCTCAACCAGGCTATTGAAACGGGGTAAGAGACATTTGAAGACAGTTGCCGACCTGGTGACTGGACACTGGCACTGGCATCCTGAGGAAACTCTGCACAAAATCGGCAAAGTTAGTGAGTCTATGTGCAGGAAATGTGAACTCTATGATGAAAGACATACTCTGCTTCTGCGAGAAATTACAAGGATTCAGACGAAAGCACTTTGGAAAGGAAATAATACAACCATTACAACTACTAAGAATCCCTCCAGTCCTAGCGACCAATACAGAAGACACAAGGCTCTGGAATGAAAAGATTCAGTTTTACGCTCAAACTAAAAAAATAATTTATTCTATAGAGTTATTTTAAATTCGTCAATGTTTCGTTAGGTTATGAATCCATTCTGTGAATCAATTCATTTTTTCATATTCGTTGTAACACTGGAACTGTACAAAAGGTGCAATTATCCTGGCTCGCACAACGAAAGTATAGCGCGGCAGCGATTAGGGGTCATGGTGATGGTGATATCAACTCTAATGCTATCCTTAAGGTGGATTTATGCAAGCGAAAATTAAAACTAAAATTGAGAATATAGAACCATGTAATGTAATGTACATATTCATGCAAGAAACTAAAAATTAAATTAAAACTAAGAAAGATGTATACCTTTCAACTGAAAAATTAATCCCTCACATGAATTCGATACAAAGCATGCGTGAAGCCCTGATCACAGTTCACCTTCTAGTGATTTGTTAATATAATATAATTTGATTTAATACAATCTTCAGCTATCTGACAGCTCGATCATAGATAAAAAAAATACTTATAGATGGGAAACTGAACCGTGGCGCCCTCTATTTGTACGAGTGGCGCCACCTTGAGAGTCCCATCAGTACCCCTAACACAAATTGTTGTGAGCTTCGCTAACAGCCGGAAAAAAGATCCTGTAATTTTACAGTTTTTAGCGGCACATTCAAAATTGTCTCTTAAAATGAAAGTCCCACTATTTACAATAAAAAACCAACTACGAATACTCAACAGTCAACATACAAATATAAGCAAACTAGTTTTTAAAAACGAAACATGGACAAACTCACGATACACGTCATAAAACGTTGGTCTGCAGTTGTCACGTCAGGCAGTTGTGAGGTTAGGATCATAGATACGTTAGGATGTCAGCGCTGATATAAATATGTGGAAGAATCTGCAACTACCACTAACGGCGTTACAGCTCTCACTAAATTAGAAGTTTTAGTACTGACGGGTCTCCCTATATGGCAGCACCCTCGCGCCTTCAGAGATCCCCTACCCTGAGCTCGATTACTATTGGAAGTTTTGACAAATGATTGAAAAGGCTGCGCATCTAGTTGATTCATTTAATTTCTTAATTTTTACTGCATGAACAGCTGACAATTCTTAGTTTAAATTTAATCTTAATCTTAAATTAATCTTAGTTTAGTTGTAGTATGAATCAACCTTTAATGCCAGAGCTTTTGCTATTCTTCTACTTCAAACTGCACAATTCTTCCTGATCCAATTTGAGGAATTGTCTCTGTGGTAACAGCGCTTATGATGAGAAGTTAATCCACGCAGTAACCGAGGAAACTTATTGTGGGTGTCGTAAAAATCGAAACATCAATATTTTATTACTTTTACTTTGATGGAAAAGTACTGTCGTTACAGCTACAAAGAAAGCGATTTTTTATGGAAATGAATGAGTGAGTTGAATGTATTTTAAGACAATAGTTATTTATGCGACAAGTGTGAAGTTACGACAATCATATGAATTACCTCAAGCCTTCATCGGTGTATTCTAAGAAAAGTGCTGATTGCAGTGACAGCATATCATATTTACTTATATATGAACACTTGGTACAGTTGTTAACAATCAACAGGATTATAATTTAATTAAAGCCTATGTAAAAGTTAATAATTTGTGAAAATAATAAAAACGACTTCGTCATTCTCGATAAGTTATTTGGCGCAGTCAATAGGATTTTCAGAAATTCGAACGTGTATTTTCGTTTTAACAATTCACTGAAAACCGATATTACGATACAGGATGAACTCCAGCCAACAAATTACATAGCTGAATCAATTAGAAACCAAAGCACATTATCTAGAAATTTACATAAAAAAATTGAAAAATATTCGAGAGTAGATAGCACAAACTATTTCAAAATATTTAAATTTCTTGAACAAAAAGTAACGGATATCCCAAATGATATAATGTCCCTCCCCGATAGAGTTAAGCGAGGACAAACGAGTTCAATTTTCATATCTGAAAATCTAAACGCAAATGACGGCGAACGTTCTAACGCTTAGCTTCGAGTATCAGAGCCCAAAATTCACTTATCAATTCGATTAATTGAATAATTGAAAAATTATGTTAATACTATAATACATAATGAGAAATTACTAAAGTTGAAAATCATTGAAGATTGATAAATGGTCAACAGTCAGGTACTTCATGAAAATTCAATATGTATCAAAGGTATCAATCAAATTATTTGAGTTTGCCCTAATTCATTCGTTATTCAAAATATAGAAAATTCCATTACATTTTCACGACTGGGAAAAATGCATCCCAGCATAATAATATTTGTTTTAGTGACGAAAGTACTTTTTGCCTCAATGGAAATGTGAACACACAAAATGTAAGGTATTGGAGTGACACAAATCCTCACACCTTTCGTGAACAACATACCCAATTTCCAGAAAAAGTCAATTTTTGAGCAGGTATTTTGGGAAACCACATGGTTGGTCCTGTTTTCCTAAATTCAAATTTAAGCGGTGAAGTGTATCTGGAGATGTTACAAAATGCAATTTAGCCGTTGATTCTTGAAATTCTGGAAGATAATCCAGATGAATTCGGCCATCTGGAAATAACATTTCAACTAGATGGTGCTCCTGCACATTATTATGGTGCAGTAAGACGTTACCTGGATAAAGAATATCGAGGTAGATGGATCGGCCGGCGAGGTCCTATTGAATGGCCACCTCGGTCACCAGATCTGACACCATTAGATTTTTCTATGTGGGTACTTGAAATCCAAGGTTTATACTACGGCTCCAGATAGCATTGGCGTTTTGAAAGAAAGAATTATTGAAGAAAGCAATGCAATTTCAGCTGACACATTCGAACGAGTACGACAAGGGTTTACTAATAGGATGTATTACTGTCTGTGGAAGCAGACGGAGCACATTTCGAACACTTGCTATAAGAATCCATGGTTGATATATGATTAATTAAATTTAAAAAAATAATTTCAATAATTTTGGTAGTTATTTAATTTATCCGTCAAAATTAGCTCAAGCACAAACAAAATTAATATGGCTATGTAGCCAATGTCAATGCCTTTCAAACGAGATATCACTTGCCATAAGGTCCTATTTAAAATTATTGGCCAGAGTGGCACTGTGACGTCATCTATTACTATTACGTCACCTGTTACCATTCGTAGAGAAGTTTACAACACTTTATTTTCACCCTCCAAATTTTATTAATGTAAGTGCAGCCGTTCAACAAAAGATACGAGGGGGAGGGGACTTTTGAATAGCACTGTATAAACAACTACTGTAATAAATTATCATCTAAATTGTTCCTCTGTGACGAAATTGATCTTAAAGAGATGAAATTCGGTTATTCCTGTGAAAAAAATTTTGGATTCAAAAAAACTTCCACTTGCTAACAAACACCTACCCCTATTACTTATATTACCATGAAGTTAGAAAATGCCAACCAATGGATAACCGTACTGTCAAGAAGAGATTGTTACTCTCCAAGGGAGCTGTTCGAAATTCCACACAACTGTCAAATAAAAATGCAATTCCAGTATATTGAAAACCAGGAATACCAGACAAGCTCAGGTCAAACAGTTTTGTTTCCAAAATTAAAATTACATCAAACCAAAACCCAGAAAATATCAAATTCAGCATAGGAGGTACCCCCGTTAGATTAGTTGCAAGACAAGAACATGAAACTGTTGGAAAAACAGCCCTCCCTATATCTCATTTCAAAAAACTTTTCAATACTCAAAGCTCCTGAGCTATCGTTATCTACAGCGTGTCCACGGATGGAGTATCCTATAGGTGAAAAATTTTTAAATATTAATTTAATGAAAAATGCTATTCTTGATAAAAATTTTTGCTTAATCTGAAACCCCATAAAATGAAATGAAATTCAAGTTTTCCAAAACCTGTCTCATTTTATGGCCGGTTTTATGAAAACTTTTTTGACATTTCTTCACATATTGGCTAATATCTCGGGAACCTTGAGGTTTGCAAGGTTCTAGTCTACGCCATTCGATTCAGAATTTAATTTTCTATAAAAAGAAGAATTTTGAACATTGGGAGTCTTTGCGAATTAGTATAAGTTTCGGTGTGGACTTGGAAACATTCTCAAAACCTGAAAATTCTAAAATCCATATCTAAGGTTTTTCGATATGGAGACAATGTATTTCTAAGTGGACCACACTGTATAAATATAAATACAAAATACCTACTAACAAGAAGTATAAACCTATGAAGTTTTCATCTA